>CAIGRT010087543.1:0-15290 GCA_903798405.1 Fraxinus platypoda
AAACAAATACAATAAAACACTACTTAAGGCATTGCTTGTGATTCTTCAAATGATCAAACATGTTATTAATTAAGTTAGTCTCTATTTGGTGGTGATTAAAATCATATCTTTAATAAATTTTGATAAAAGTTGATGAAATGTGCGGTTGCAAAGTCGTGGTCTCATAAAACATGTGGTTAAAATTAATTGTTGACTTTGATTTAAATTAAAATCTTAATGTTGATCAATACCAAACATGGACTTAAGATGAGGATAAGATTGTCCTTAAACTCCTGTTTGGTTTAAATAAAAATTATTTTTTTATTAAATTTTGATAAAAATTGATAAAATTTATAATTGAAAAGTTATGAATCTCATGAAATATGTTGTTAAAACTCATAATTGACTTTAACTTAAATGAAAGATGGGCACTCAAATTTTACAAAAACGAAAGGTAGAGGAGTGCAGCCACCAAAATAATAGTTAATGGACCTACTTGGTACATTTTACATAGATTGAAGAAAATTTTGATATTTTGTTTCGATAAGAAAAAGAAAAGAGAAGTTTTCATATTATCTTCAAAACCCTCACCCGCGGAAACTACTTTCTTTTCTTTATTCCGAACAGTCGCATCGGCTTCAATCTCACCGCTTCAGTTCTTATAAAAACATTCCTCATTTGCCTCTATCTTTCGCCACCACCCGCCATGGATTCCAAAGAAAATGACTATTTCTCTTATCTACCAGACGCCCTTCTGTTCGTAATTGTCTCTTTTTTGCCATTCAAAGAAGCCGTGAGAACCTCCGTGTTGTCAAGAAGGTGGCGTAGCATTTGGTATGCAGCCAAGAACATAGAATTTGACGAGAAATTCTTCGTCAAGAACGGAGAATCCGATGAAAATAAGGCCATGCAGAGGATGGCTTTTGTGAGTTACATTAAACACTGGATGGATAACTGTGTAGAGACAGATTTACATAGTTTTCGTCTTGTGTTTTCACATTCAGAACACCATCTGTCTCAAATTCAAGACTGCATGAGATTTTGTGTTGATCGAGATGTGAAGGAACTTGATCTTAATTTCTCTGATCCTACATGGAATGAAGATGATCTTGAGCAAAACCCAGAAACATTTCTTGAACTGTCTTCTCACGAATCACTCACAAGGATTGAATCTCTCAAGTTGTCTGCTTGCAATTTCAGGGTGTTTCAATTCGGCACACTTTCTACACTGAAAAATGTTTATCTGGGATGGATTGAATTTCCTGGTTGTTGCTTCAATAACTTGATGTTAACGTGTCCATCCCTAGAAATTTTGAACTTGAAGAGATGCTGGAACATGGAAAATTTTTATATTGATTCAGAAAAATTGAGAGTTTTTGTCATGGATAAATGCTTGGGACCTGAAGTGATTATTCTTAATGCTCCATTCTTGAGTTTCTTTCAATATTCCGGGCCGTCTGTTCAATTGCAGATTGAATATCATTCGACAATGGTGGAAGCAATTCTTGATTTCGGGCTTCAGACCGCACATATTGAAGAAGGCGAAGGCGAAGGCGATATGCTCTATAATCTTCTCACTGAAATTTCTAGTGTTAGGGTTCTTACCATTTGCAGTTATATGCTTCAGGTAATTAATTAATAAAAATATTGATTTCTTTTGCACTATTCTTGTGATAGATTTATGAACTAACACATTTTCTTTGTTTTCTTGTCGATGATTTGAAGCTAATAGTGACTGCGGGCGACCCGATAACCCTAAAACCAGAACTCGAAAATGTTAAGCATCTAATATTGAAGACACAGTTGCACATAAATGAATTTTATGGCATTACATTCTTTCTAAAAAGTTGTCCCAACTTGGATATTCTTACCATCGATTTATGCTCTAGGACGATTTTTCAGGTGAGTATTTGACGAACTATTAGAAAAATTCAATACAACTACTCCATCGTTACACGATTGATTAGTTTCTTGTTTAATGTTTTCAGGAATACGAGCCTCCTTTTAAATTCGAGGAACATCAATTTTTGACTGGATTTGAGTACTTAAGATATAGAAGTATGATGTGCTTAAAGATGGTGAAAGTGAAGGGATTCAAGGGAGAGATGAACGAACTCGTAGTCTTAGGTTATCTGCTAAGATTTGGTTCGGGTTTAAAGTATCTGTCGATCAGTCTGTCGAAGGAAAAAGGCCCTAACGGCATTGACATGGAATCGACATACAGACGAAATGTACAACAGTTGACACAATTTGAGACAGCCTCCCCTCATCTGCAGATATATTTGGTCACTGAGTGACAATGAAACACTAAGGAAATTGTATGGACAGACACTTATAATGACAATGAAAAACACATCAATTTTGCTTTAGTTAGTTCTATGTTCTATCATTCTATGTTTTGCTTTTTATTTTATTTTTTACAAGCGTAACGAGGATTTGAACTTGCAAAAATACTGGATTTTCGCATTTAAGCGATGTGAAAGTTTACCCTTAATTACTTGTAGGGTGAGGCTTTTACAAAAATAATACGTGATCTTATCTCGTCGCTTGGCGAAATCCTATAAAAACCTAAAGATCCTCGAAAAAATTCCTAAAAATCACCAAAAAAATAAATAAATTGTGAGATGTGTTACATCTAGTTTGCTACTCGGGCGGTTGATTGTAAAGGCCATTCCTTTTCACGATAACACTTCCGTCGACGGCATGATTGTGTCTATAGAGGTTAGCTTTGATTTTTGATGTTTTTTCGATGGTTGTGATGTGAATCTTTGCGATGACTGTAATTTGGTTCATGCAAATGGATGGTGGAGAGCTCATGAGGTGCCGGGAGATGGGTGATGGGTGGGGTTCAGGAAAAATATATTTTAATTTTTTTTCTTAATTAGATTTTATAAGGTTGTGGTCGTTGTCGTTGTCGTGCCCCGTCGATAGTGTCGTAATTGTATTTGTGGAGGTAGTGTTTGACCGTGGATAAGATAGGTGAGCATCACTAGGTCCTTACTTTTTCTAAAATTCTCTATTTTTTTTTTTTTTTGTTAATATATATTTAATTATTTTAAACGAAAATTATTTGTTCTTTTTGAAAATTTATGGGACTAAATTCGTAATTAATGGTCAAAATAGAAGGAACGATGAGTTCCGCTGCATAATTAAAAAGGTTGGCATTAAACTATATGAAAAGGTAACAAAGGTTGGGACAAAAAGTGTAAATTTTCCCTAGAATTTACTAGGAAAAATAAATAAATACAAAATAAACAGGGAAATGAACGGGGACGGGAGATTGCTCCGTTTTGTTGCCATCCTTGTGGTCTGAAGGTGGTGGTGTTATTTTTCTTTGTTTGAATTAATTAAAATATATTGATAATAAACAATGTACACAGTTATTACATACGAACACATTATTGAATATTCCTTTGGTGTTCTTATATGTTTATCAAACGTGAACTCTAACATATAATATAGCAACTTCTATATGCATTTTTATCTATCATTCCACATATTCCTACTTTATTATTACATAGATTAGTTTGGTTCCCGTTCGGCAATCGTTGTTAGCGCGGTTGCTTTTGTTCCACCTGTCGGAGCTTGAACATTTTTGTCTATCGTTGCAAAGTACCTCCCACGTCCATTTTCTCATTGTTATCGTCATCATTCCATTAGGAACGGCCGAAATCGTACTTGACTTCGCGTGAGTGAGCCCGACATCTGTTGATTCATTTTTTTGGGTCAACATACACTAAAATGGGAATTTCAATATTAAAAGGAGTGTAAAGTGTAATTTCCTATAATTATAATAAACAAAAAAAATAAGGGGAAAATTTCATAATTAAGAGGTTAAGTTTCACCTATTTCAAAATTAAGAACAAATGTTTCAAATTTCAAAAATCAAATACTAATTAAAATTAAATAATTAAATATTTTATTAATTAAATATATTAAGGTTACAACTTTATACAATTTGGTCACGAATTAACGATTTAATTAGTCACGTATTATTTTTCGGTCACAAATCTGAAATTTTATGTGTCACAAATTATTTTATTTTCACAATTCAAAAGTTTTATAGTTTACAATTTGTTCATCGGTCACAAATAAAAAATTTATACGTCACAATTTATTTATCGATCACAAATATTATAAGTCACAACTAATTAGACAATCACAAATTTTCACTCAGAAATTTTATATCGGTCACAATTCAAAAAATTTATAAGTCACAATTTGTTCATCGGTCACGAATCAAAAATTTATACGTTACAATTTATTTATCCCTCACAAATCACAAATATTATAAGTCACAACTTATCATATAGAGTCAAATTTTCAAATTATCGGTCACAAATTAATAATTTTTTAGGTCACACATTATTTCTTGGTCACAATTTATCTTTTTCATTGGTCACAGATTAACTAATTTGATGGTCACAATCAACCAAATAATTTGTGATCATAACCGACACTCGTGACCACCACCTCACCACTCTCTCCAACAGCATTGTCGCCGCCAGAACCACCACCACAACCTCTCGACCACCATTTTCAAATACAAAACTATCACTGTCACCGCTAGATCCATCGCCACTAAATCCAACAAAAATCACCCCAACCGCCAGATCTACCACCAACGTCGACAAAACAAAAACCACAGCCTCTACCAGATCTAACAAAACCACCACAACAGCCACCCAAACACCACCAACAAATCAGATCCAAAATCCCCAGCATCTTACACCACAACTAGCAACCTACACCACCTCCAGCATCGCACTCCACCAACACCACCACGTCAAAAACCATCGCAAAATCTCTATAATACCACCACAAAAATGCCGTCAACAGTGTTAGATCCGCCACCACACCACCTCACCAATGGCCAGAATGCACCACCATCATCCCCAACAAAAAACACCAGGATGCAACGCAACGACCACCACTAACTCACCAAACCACCACATCGCCCCGCTACCGCAGCCAACATCACAACCATCGCAAACTGTACAGAGTGGCCACCGCGCTCATCACCGCTTCGATCCCAACACCTAATAGATTCCTCCAATCCACGATACCTCTATCTCCCTCACACACCACAAGTCCAGCAATCGACGATCCCTTCAAATGCCGACATCTCTGTTTGCAGCACAGGTCGTTCGCTCACCACAAGTCTTGCCGCTCTTTCTCTTATATCTCGATTTTCTTCCTCACACACGAAATTTGCCACTAAAAAATGCCGACGCAGGCAAGAACACCTCGCTGAAATATGTCGCGAGCGGTCACCCCTGTGTTGTTAATAGTATCGCGAAGACGGTCGATCATTTCAATATTGACAAAACCCGTATTTTTCCATATGTAGTTTTCCCATGGCTGCACCTGCGATCGTGGGTGAAGATAGAGAGAGGTTAGAGAAGAGAGAATAGTAAGAGGTTTAGAGAGAAAAGAAAAGAGAAATATAATTAGGGTTTGGAATTGAAAGTGTAGGATATATTATTAATATTAGAATTTTGAATTAATATCTGATTTTTGTATAAATAAACTTTAAGTCTGATTTTTGAATTGTGATATCTAGAATTCTGGTTCAATGTAATTTCCACAAAAATAAGATTAATTTCTGTTTTGGGCCTATCGTTGAGCCCAAATGCAAACCATGGACTAGTCTTAGCTGAAAAAGGTGAAAATTACAACCCATCAGGATTTTAATCTTCACGTTTCAAAATTAAGATTTACAAGTTTTTGTTTCAAAAATTAGATAATAATTAAAATTTTAATTATCAATAATTATATTACAAAATTAAATATACATATTCATCTCACGTATACCATACCCAACACCTACACCAAAACTCTAATATTTTCATCATCTCCACCTTCTCTCTTTTCTCTATCTCACATTCTCTCATCTCTCTAACCATCGTCGGAAAGCACCGCTACCACCACATCGTCGGCACCACCTCGTCAACACCACACTCAACCACCAAAAAAATTCCCGAATCCGCTGCAGCTGCCTCCACCGACACCATCACAAATATTCCTAAACCCATAGCCACAGCTGCACACGACGCAACGACAAAAAGGAACAGATGGCTTATGCGCACGAAACAGCGGTGACATGGCACACGTCGCGCGTTGCTTCATGCATAGTAGCAACACTGCGACTATGAAGAATTTGACATGATATGCATGTTATTGCATTGGGCTCTGCAGCGCTGTGCGTCGAAAGGGCAGTGTGCAGTTGTTGCTTCGGTGTTGGTGAAGAATCATGCAGCGGCTCAGTGGTGCAAGGAAAGTCGGGCGTAGATCCGCGCGTTGGAAGGGTAGTGTGCGGTTGTTGCTTGGGTGTCGATTGAGAGTTGGCAGTGGTGGGAATGGTTGCTAGTGATGAAGGTGGTTACCCGCGAGAGGGATTGTTTGTTGAAATAGGGTTTTGAGAAAGTGATTGGAGAGGGGATGAAGAGATGAGAGAGAGAGAGAGAAAATTATTTGGTGCCGAAATTTTCGATGGCTGGTGCCAGAGTTTTTACAAGTCAAACTTACTGTGACTCATCATGCGTGATTGCATTTTCTGCTACCAAGACGAGATTCGAGAAAAAATTGACAAATTGGATCGCGATCTGGTGTCAGAGTTTTTGGGTGGTCTTTGTTGGTGGTTGTAGTGTAGGTGGTGAGCGTCGCGGTGGTGGTGCGGTGGTTGTGGCACGAATGGTGGGTAGGTGGGATGTGAAGAGTATTTGTAACCAATTATTTGGCTGACTGTGACCAATAAAATTTAAAAAATATGATTGTGACTTACAATTTATTATGTTGTAACCAATTAATTTGATATGTTTTTACCGTTAAATAAGTTATGACTTATAAAATTTGTGATCAAAAAATAATTTATGACCTATAAAATGTTTGATTTGTGATTTAAAAATAATTTGTGAGCAATTGTATGGAATTGTGAGCTTCATATATTTAATTAATAGAATATATTTTTATTAATTATTTTATAAATAAATTTTAATTAATATCTAATTTTTAAATTATATTTCTTAATTTGGAAATGGGTCACACCTTATCTTTCTCGATCCATAAAATCAAATAATTAGAACCATTTCAAATTATTTTTATAAATAATTTCAAAATTCAAAAAAAATAAAAAATAAAACTCGGTTCATCTTCACTTTCACGATTCACGGGGGCAGATCTCTCTCACTTCCATTTATATCCAGCTTTGATTTTTGCTTTCATTTAGAGTAAGTAATCAGTTCACTTTACTCTCTCTCTCTCTCTCTACCCAGAAAAATCTTGCTTTTCTTCAATGCTTCAAATTTCTAGTTAATTTCTCGGATTATTCATTCCATCTTTCTCGCGATTGAAATCATGAATGTTTTATATGAACTATATTGAATTTGTTTCGAGACTTTTGACCAAAGATTTCATAAAAAATGAGCTCCCAAAGATCTTCAAAACCCTCAAATCCTTCCAACCAGTCGGGCCCTCCGAGATCGTCTTCTGCTTCTTCTTCGTTTTCTTTATCGTCCCATTTGGCAATGATTGAATTGAAGCAGAGAATCCTTACTGCGATTTCGAAATTGGCCGACCGGGATACCCACCAGATCGCTGTGGAAGACCTCGAGAAGATTATTCAAGCCCTGTCCAATGATGGGGTTTCAATGCTACTCAATTGCCTATACGATGCCACGAATGACCCGAAGCCTGCAGTGAAGAAAGAGAGCATTCGACTCCTTGCTGTACTCTGCACTGCTCGCACTGATTCTGCTGCGACCCATTTGACCAAAATCATTGCTCAAGTTGTTAAGAGGCTGAAGGATTCAGATTCCCAGGTTAGGGAGGCCTGTTGCGATACAGTTGGCTCGCTCTCTGCACTGTACTTGAAGGGTGGAGGAGGGAGCGATGGGGTGTTATCGCTGTTTGTCAAGCCGTTGTTTGAGGTGATGAGCGAAAATAACAAGGCTGCGCAAGGCGGGGCAGCAATGTGTATGGCTAAGATGGTGGAATGCGCCTCTGACCCGCCCTTGACTGCATTTCAGAAGCTATGCCAGAGGGTGTGCAAGTACTTTAATAATCAGCATTTCATGGCAAAGGCTTCATTATTGCAAGTTGTTTCGAGTTTATTGCAGGTTTGTGTCTGCTGTATCATTTTCATGGCATTTGTAGTTGCTTATGTTTGAGAGTCCTTTGATATTTGTTGAAAATTGTGTGGAAGAAACAGTTAAATTTCAATAAGAGGTAATCATGTTTGATGAATTAATTGACTTTGCACAATTTATTTGAAGGGACCAAATTGTTATGACAAACCTGAAATCCTGAGGCATTGTGCTGTTGTTTTCCATAGTCCAGATTTGATTGCTGCAAAGTTGTGGAGAAACACTTGAGTTGTGTTAATGAAATTTGCTAAAAATATTGTGATTGGAGATCAAAGCTAAGTTAGATGCTTCAACAAATTAACAATAAAATAAATTTGTTGCAACATTAGGATCCTTCTCTAAGGTTCAAAGTGATGTCCTATTTTCCACTTATATGCATGATGGCAATCACTAGAGGTTGTGTACCTAATGGAGTAAACTTTTTTGAACCAATGCAATTCTTTTTCCGGAGACTTTGGCCATCCTAGGCTTCATATTTCGTTTTATGTTACTTTGTATACTTTTCAATGATTATACTACAGTAGATTCACATATTTAATGAGCAACAAAAAAAGTATTTGTTTCTCATATTTTGTTTTTAGCAAGACTCATTGATGCTTCACATTGAAATTGTTTGGAATATGTTTCCTTTCCATGAATTATGTATTTTTTTTCTTGTCTTGCTGAATTTTCGCCTGCAATACGTATTGTTCACTGCCAATTTTTTTGATTATCTTTTATTACTATGTTTTTATGACCTGGTACCTGCCACAACCTGGATTTTGATAGCCTGGCTTAGCTCGGAGTTGAGCTATTGGATTAATCAACACAACTGAACATCTGAAGTTCAAGATGCTGTGGAAAATATGTCATATAAAAGAGAAATGGGAAATTGGTCTTTATGCATATTATTTCCGTGATGACAATCTCGTGATTCTAGATAACTAGTTATATATTGTGTAATTATGTGGAATATCTATATTTATTATTCTTTTTTTTTTTTGGAGACCGTTCTTCCAACCCTTTTGAAAAGCTCTTACCTTTTTTAACTTTTATTGGATTGTGCAGGTAGGAGCAATTACACCACAAAGTTTGGAACTCTTGTTGCAAATCATTCATGACTGTCTTGGCAGTTCAGATTGGGTAACTCGAAAGGCTGCAGCTGACACATTATGTGTTCTGGCCATGCACCCAAGCAACTTAACAATTGAAGGAGCTGCTTCAACACTGAATGTTCTTGAAGCTTGCCGGATGGACAAAGTATGTTCTCCTTTTGTAAACCATCCAACTCTGACATCTTCCACATGTCACTGAATGTTCATTAAGTTGCAAAGCTATTAAATGCCTCACACACCAGCCGTGGTTCTTTGTCTTTCTTTCTCTGTCTTTCTTTTTTCTACTGTAAAGATTTCATAATTTGGTCTTTAAAAATTCTGGCTCAGTTAGCTGCTTTTATTTGTCACTGATCAACATCTTCACCTTTATCAATAATGTTTTAGAATTAGAAATAAATCTTCCCATCTTTTGAGTTGAACTTGGAAGCATTATTGTGTTGGTGTTTAAATGTCTGTCGCACTTTTAGTTTCTCATAATTTCACAGCATGATGCCTAGAGATAACCTTTGTTTTAGTGATACTATATATTTGATAATGGATACATTTATTTTAACCTTTCATGACTTAGACATGATGATGCTCAAGAAAGCTGTAATGCAATCTTTTAACATTTTTTACAACTGACTCAGTTCAAGAACCTTCAAAATTCTAATTGATTCATATTGTTATACATCTGTATCATTCATGTCATGATATATGGAAAATGAACTTGCTTTATGACGTTTTATTTCCTTTCCACTTCTTTTGTTCTTTATTTTTGAGTTATCTGTGTTTATATTTTAAATAACTAAATGAGGGCATAAAAGGCGGCAATCCTTGATGTTTTATCATATGGTATTTCCGGTTTTTCGGTTATCTGTGTTTTATTGTTACTTGATATTATGTTTGAGCTGATTTTATTTGTCATTCCTTAATAGACTTGCATATGAATATGAACAATTGAAGGAGATAAGCAGTATTGGGTGTAGTGTGAAGTAGGCTTATTTAAAACAATGCTTAATAAAGGCCACTTTTAATCTTTTCAACCGTTCTATCACTTGCGATGTCTGTATTTGGAATTTTAGAAGAATTAGGTAGTATATTGCCATTCTTATATCATGGTAACCCATTAAGTAAAATTAATGTTATGTATTATATTTCTCAGATAAAACCTGTCAGGGAGAGTATGATGGAGGCTTTGCAGCTTTGGAAGAAAATTGCTGGAAAAGGTGATGGATCTTCATCTCATGGTAGGCCTTGGATTAAAAAGTTTGTCTTTTATATTGTCTTTCAGTTACTGATTTTAGTTCGTTCATTTTTCATGCTCAATCCTTAAGATGATCAGGCTTCTGATTCAGCTGACTTATTGGATAAGAAGAATAATCCAAATCCTGACGAGAGAGTAAGTGAAAAATCAGCAAAGAATTCTTCCAGTGGATTATCTCCCACTGATCCTGTTTCCAAGGAAAAGGGGAGCCACATTTTAGACAAGACGGTTGGGATATTGAAGAAGAAGGCACCAGGATTGACTGACAGAGAATTGAATCCAGCGTTCTTCCAAAAACTTGAAACGAGGGGTTTTGGCGATTTGCCTGTAGAAGCGATTCTCCCCCGACAGTGTCTAAACCCTTCAAATTCACAAGATAAGGAAGAGTCAGAGCCAACTTATACAGATCCTGTAGGAAGGACAAGGGTGAACTACCAGCAAGATGTGGATCACTTAAGTTGAAAAACAGAAACATGGACAGGGGAACTCATGGTGAAATTTTTAGGGATTGGTATCTTGATGATAGGAGTGATTCGAATCAGAGGGAGTCATCAAGCATGCTTGGAGTTTTTTCAAGAAATCCTAATCGACCCAAGGGATTTGTGAATAATAAAGGAAATTGGTTGGCCATTCAGAGGCAATTGTTGCAGTTGGAGAGGCAGCAGTCTCATCTGATGAATATGTTGCAGGTGTGCTTAATTTGTTTGCATTTAAGGAAATAATTCCTACATCTGCTTCTGTTCTGATAGTTCTCTTACATTGCAGGACTTTATGGGTGGTTCTCATGATAGCATGGTGACCTTAGAAAACAGGGTACGGGGTCTTGAGAGAGTTGTTGAAGACATGGCACGAGATTTTTCAATATCAACAGGTAGAAGAGGTGGTAGTAATATGGTTGGTTTTGAGGGATCTACTAATAGGCCTCTAGGAAAGTATAATGGTTTCCCTGATTACTCCAGTGGTATGTTAGGAAAAGGTAATGATGGACGCATCTCCTTTGGGGAGAGGTTTGCAGCATTCGATGGTGCTGCTTCAGGCATGAGGGGCAGGGGCCCTTCTTGGAGATCTGATGCACCTGAATCTTGGGACTTCAACTCATATGGTAAAAACGGCCAAATGGGCTCTAGGAGAGCTGCAGTTGGCGGTCCTACAGATATTAGGCCCTTTAAATCGGAAAATGAGGCTGATCAGGTTGGGAGCAGGAAGGGTTGGGAAAAAGGAGCCGGAGCTGTTAGATTTGGCGAGGGACCTTCTGCAAGAAGCGTCTGGCAGGCATCAAAGGACGAAGCAACCTTGGAAGCAATTCGGGGTGCTGGTGAAGACTATGGTCCTACTCGAAGTGCTCAAGCTCTTGTACCAGAGATGACTGCTGAAGGATTAGGGAATGATGGAACAGTGCAAGAGCGGGATCCAGTTTTGACTTCTTGGAGCAATGCAATGGATGCACTTCATGTTGGTGATTTGGATTCAGCCTTTGCCGATGTTTTGTCCACAGGGGATGAATTCTTTCTTGTAAAGCTCATGGACAGATCTGGCCCTATAATTGATCAACTTTCTGGCGAGGTAGCAAGTGAACTTTTGCATGCTGTTGCGCAGTTACTCCTGGACCAGAACTTGTTTGACTTCTGCTTATATTGGCTTGAACAGGTATGCCTTCTTCTACATACCACCAGTGTTTTAAGCTCTCCACGAGGCTTGGCATGAAGTATAGCCTCTTCATTTTCCAAAATAAAGTCTAAAACTCTCACTAAACAATAGGAATAAAGTAGGTAACATTTTGCTAGATTTTCTTCAGTTGTTACATGGAGGATTAGGATTCTTGTTGGCAATTGTATATTTCTATCTATGCTAATGCATGAATAAATAATCCCTTTAATCGAGTTATTTATCTTCGACGTTTGTGCCAAAAATCTCTGATGTAATAAAAGAGTACGATATAAATATTCCTTTAACCCCTACGTGTGTAAGCATTGCATGAGGAGGGTAACTTTATCTGTCCAAAGGTTTAAGCTAAACCACCTGACATTAGCACTGATCCATGTAATTTAAGCATGTTCTACAATGTTGGGACCCATTTTTTAATCATGTTTTTGCTGCCTGATCTCAGTTGGTAGATATCATGATGGAAAACGGTCCTGATGTCCCACGTATTCCTGTGGAAGTTAAAAGAGAAATTTTGCTGAATTTGCATGAGTCTTCTTCATCGCTTGACTTACCCGAGGACTGGGACGGTGCAGCTCCAGACCAACTATTACTGCAGTTGGCATCAGCCTGGAATATTGATCTGCAGCATTTGGTGAAATAGCTGCCAAACTATTCTTTGCTATATTTTTGGAGTTAATAGTTGAAATTGATCTTCATTCAAGCATTGAAGATCTTTCTTTGCCTTTGAAACAACTGAAATGCCTAATATTGTTACTGGCTTGATATATATATATTTTTAATATTCGATATACGAAGTGTTTTACTGAAGTTGCCTGGAATTTTTACAGGATTAGGGGACTAAAAGATGCTAGTTTTGAACATGTACCCAGGATTGAGATTTATGAGAGTGAAGTTAATGGTTCAATGTGTGATGATTGAATTCATATCTGCATAGTTTTTAATTGTTTATAAGAAAAGTAAACTTGAACAATTTCACTCAGAAGCTGAATAATTAACAATGTTCTGTGAGTATATTGATTGTCTTGGATAAAGGATGAAACATAAACAATTTTGCTACGTGTATATGAAGGCTTACGTAATGATTTACATAATACTACATGTCACTCTATCATTGGATAGTTTAAAGTACGGTCAGCTTTTTCATCTATTCATTTCCCTCCAACTCGTCTTCGGGCACTGTTTCTGGACAATTTCTTCTAATAGAGTAGATTAATTCAAACATAATAAGCAGAGAGTTTTCTTAGCTGCGGATATTTTTTTATTTTTCCTTTCTCTATTATTTAAAATTAAATGTGATGATTTGAGTGGCGGACCCACATGGGGTCATGTGAGGTCAAGTGGCCCCATAAAAAAATTGGATAAAAAATCTGTAGTTGTTTCCTTTACGGCTTACTTTGAAGCGCTCATTACGAGATGTCAAACAAAGTTGAAATATTGTATTCTTAATACAATTTCGAAATGTTCATGGCATAGTGTTTCACTAGTTAATGAAGCATGAAATGGCTAATCGTAGTGAAAGTTACCGTGCGTTAAAGTTGGTCATTCCAAATTAATATTTCAAGAATTTCAATAATATGCTAATTTTAAAGATTCGCCGACGATAGTACGCTAGCCGAATCGAAAAATTGCCTAGGTCATCTAGAAATTCGTCTCGAGAACTATATTGTATTCATATCCAATGGTTCAAACGGATATCGAAAATAGTTAAATGTGTATCAAACATACGTCTCTANCGGATATCGAAAATAGTTAAATGTGTATCAAACATACGTCTCTAAAAGAGACGTCCAACTCATCTTTTTTGTAAAATTTTTTAATTATTTCATTACGTTTCTTATTTCTACACGACAAAATTTTTAATATAATTTATATCATTTTATTAGCAAATTTTACGTGGAGTATGACGTAAAAAATTTAGGATCATTATAGATTAAATGTAATTTGAATTTCATTTACTTCCTATATTAAATTTGAATTTTATTTCAATCCGTTTACTTCTTACTTTCAATTTGATATACTCGTTGTCGGCTCAGCATTTGTTAACGAGATGGTAAACAAAACTACTATACAAGTATCAAATTTCATTTGACAATATTGTTAATGATATAATTATATCACGTTTTTAGAGTATCAAGATGCGTAGAATACAATCGTAGTAGTGTATTGACTTATTTTAATTAATATTATAGTGTTTTAAAAAAAATTGTATTTTAAATTTTACCCTATGATACAAAAAGTCTGGGTTCGCCCCCGAGTGATTTTACCATTAAAAAATCTAGAAATTTGAGATTCAAATACCTCTTGAATTAGTCTCTTGTCCTCTAACATAATATACAAATAAAATAAAATGCCAAAACCGTCCAAAGCCTTTTTCCACGGTCTGCATGCACCTATATAGCGTGTCTTGGCTGCATCGCTCAAACCTTTTATTGAGGTAAATACATTGTTTCGCACTGTCAAATCGATTAGAAAAAAAAAAAAGTGAATAATGTTAATACAGTAACAAAGATGGATATCCTTAGCTTGGATTTTTTTTTCGAATTTGCAATCAATATTTTTTTATTTTTTATCATGGTATTTGGGGTTGTGTGGGAGCAACATACGTAAAGCCCATGTCGGGCTCCATTAAAATGAAGTTCTAAAAAAAAAAAAGTGTTTTGGAATAGTAATTTTGTGGAGAATGTATGGTAAGGAAAAAAAAAATTGAGTTCACGTGTAAAAGTACTTTATTGGAAAATGTGGTTAAAATTTTTTTGTGAAAAAATGTACATTTAAAAAAGTAAAGCCCAAAGAGGGGCAAAGGAAGCAAGTGGTATATTTAAATCCAAGACAGGCTCCAAGATATTAACCACACATTATTCATTAAAAAAAAGGTCACCCTCCTCCCCTCCCCTCCTTACTCCTCCCCTCCCCTCCTTAGAACATTGTGGAGGAGGTCCTTCCAGATAGGGGTGGGCGCGGGTCGGTTCGGTTCGATTTTTTTCGGTTCCAGAAATTTTCGGGTATTTAGTAAATGGAACCGTCGGTTCCAAATATAATTTTGGAACCGTTCGGGTTCGGTTCGGTTCGGTTCGGTTCGGTTCCGTTCGGTTCCGTTCGGTTCTGTACTATAATTAAATTTTTTAACATTTAAAATAATACTACATAAATACACCTGAAAGT
>CAIGRT010087553.1:0-11528 GCA_903798405.1 Fraxinus platypoda
ATTTGCTTTCTTTGTGTCCTGTTGTTGATAGATACCGCTTCTACTGAGGACTGCCAAATGCCAATGCTTGTAGTCATATTGCAGTGCCATACTTGGCTGGTAGGTAGTTGTGATAAGCATTTATTTTACTTGGAATTTTTTTCTGCTGTAAATCCCTTTATTTCTAAACTTTGTTGCACAGAAATTATAAATACAAGTCATTTTCAACCTTTAACATTTATTGTTTTATATAAGCAAAATAGAGATGAGAGAATTGTGGAAATACTGAAATTTATTTGCCTTGTTTATAAGCAAGGTGAGTGAGGAAGATGTAGACCCCATACCTTTAAGAAACCATAAGGCCGATTTATCGCACTCTGGTGAATAGTTTTCAGTTTGTGGATAAACTAGGAGAGTTTATTGATTGTGAATAATAGTGTTTGAACGTATAATGTAGAGACAATGAAGGCCACCAATGCCATGATGATGTTGAGGTGACATAAGCTAAACTGGATGCATCATGTAAGGAGAGTGAGAAAGATGTCAAGATTTGGACATCCCTAGTGCTAAAAGTCCCGCCTAGGCTTGAACGGTGTTTTAACTAAAAAGAAGAAAAAAGTTGAGCCACAAAAGAGTCGAGATGAATAATAAAATTTCAACTCGAACCATCATATGCTTGAGGTGCTTTTTCCTTTTTTAAGGTTGCGTAGAGCTTTCTTCAACTTGGAGACATGATTAGAGAAATTAGTATGAAATTAGTATGAACAAAGACTGACCGTCACAATTGTGATATGACAATGGAAAAAGCATTGTTCATGTTGTATAGCCAAATAGAGGCGAGTCATATAATAAACATGACGAGAATTAAGGCATTCAATGAACCGGTTAAATACCAGAATTAAATGAAATCCATGACAATTAATGAGTCCTAGAACCTCATTCTATATCCACTTTGATATTAGCCATCATAGAAAGTCAAAGTTCTTTACTAAAGAGAAAGTTAGTCACCCAAATGTACTTCTCCTAGAAATATGAGTCCTCATTTGTTATTTGGATCCATCCCAATTCGTAAAATAGTCATAGACTATATCTTTGGAAGATTTTGGCATTAGTAATCTGTGCTTGTTATATTATCTCTTAGTATGTATTTTGTGGAGGGCTTGGGATTGAATGCATAGTACTCTTTTGTACTCTCTCATTAGTGAAGTTCTTGTCATCGTCCATCTGAGACCTTCTACACAACAAATGGTATAAGTTGTAAACTAATAGGAGAAAACTATTTGTACAGAAAATAGTTCTACAGAATTCTGCCAGAAGCTCACCTGGGGGTGGGCCCCATGTGTATAAAATATTGGAAAAAAAACACCACCCACCCTGCTGTGTGTGTATTTTGGCCGGTTTCTGTGGAATTATTTTCTGTACACACAGCACACTTCAAACTAATATTACCATTGAGGAACCTAATGAGTTTGGTATCTCAATTATTTTACTAAAATACCTTTGTGAAGAAAAAGCCGAAATTTTCTACAATAATTGATATCCTCAAAAGTATACTATAATAATATAAAATAATATGTTAATATAAACTGATATACAGAGCTCTTTCGACTTAATTTAAATATTAATCATATAAATTTACTTATTTTTTCTTATAAGTGGTAACATTTGTCTAAATAAATATATTTAGATGAATTATATATGAATAATATTTAATTTAACAAAACAGATATTTAAAAGTACATTTAAGTCAAATGATCAAAAAGGTATATTATGATATCATTTTAAAATATTTAATGAATAACATATCATTCTATTATGTAAACGTGATCATAATTTTAATACTCTATTTTGAAGGTATACTATCTTTTTAAATAAATAATCTACCTATGTGAGGTTCGATTCAAGAAAGAAAGAAACAAAAAGAGCTATACTCAAAAAAAGAGAAAAAGAAAAGAAGAAAGGAATCAATTCATATTAGAATATATTGCTAAAATTTGAGGACTGTTTTATTCTTTTAGTTTCTATAACTTGCAAGATTTGTCAAAACTTTCTTTTATGATTCCCATGAGTTGTGAATTTTCATTCTCGCGAGCTTTCGGAGATTTTTTTTTTTTAATTGAAAAATGCATTTAGAAGTAGTAAATTGATATAGAATGAGTGGTTAAAAAATAAGGAAATTTTTTAAATTAGAGTATAATATTATTTTATTGAAGAACGCGTGGTTGAAAAGAAAAGAAAAGAAAATATATTTTGAAAATAATGTGGATCAAACAGATCCTTATTATCCTGATACTTTTCTTTTTGTTTAGAAAATCAACGACTCCATCCGTTATTTATATTCGAATCATTGTGCATTTACTCTAACTGTCAATAGTATAGTTCTATATTTTACACGGTATGAATATGGTAAAATTCTCAAAACAGATTAATTTGGTTAGCAAAATTAAAATAGAAAAAAAAAAGGAGAAGCAATAAATAAACACGAAAATGATACGGAATCAGCATCTAAATTGTTAACACATATA
This sequence comes from Fraxinus platypoda, assembly GCA_903798405.1. Lineage (NCBI taxonomy): Eukaryota > Viridiplantae > Streptophyta > Magnoliopsida > Lamiales > Oleaceae > Fraxinus > Fraxinus platypoda. The sequence continues at coordinate 2,505 of CAIGRT010087553.1, forward strand.
CTAACTCATATGGGAAGGATCATGATAAGAAATGTGATCTTGGATCTTGCACCTTGATTTTCCAGTGCTCATCAGGAAAACTGTTATTCCTAGCCACTCTCCTTGCATAACGCAGCCTAGATTCCATTTCTCGACTCAAACATTTTCCGGTGACTTAGGCGGCAGTGTGTGGTAGGTTGAGGAGGACCATCGGCGAAGATGGTGGTTTTTTTTTTTTTTTTTTTAGCCTGACTTGTAATCATGTCCTGGATCTGTCCCTGGTTCTATATTTTACATGGTATGAATATGGTAAAATTCTCAAAACAGTACTAATTTGTTTAGCAAAATTACAATAGAAAAAAAGAGAAGCAATAAATAAACACGAAAATGATACGGAATCAGCATCTAAATTGTTAACACATATACTAAGTCATATGGGAAGGATCATGATAAGAAATGTGATCTTGGATCTTGCACCTTGATTTTCCAGTGCTCATCAGGAAAACTGTTATTCCTAGCCACTCTCCTTGCATAACGCAGCCTAGATTCCATTTCTCGACTCAATGTGCAATAAGATCTTAACTCCTTAGGCATGGCGTCGTAAACTTTCCACCAACTCCAATGTGCTGAATCGCTAGCATGTCGTCTATATTCCTCGAAATCCCAATTACAATCATAGTCTTGATAGCACATCCATGGCTTCAATCCCAAGTAATGTAGAGCATAAATGTCTTTAGGAATTTCATGAACAAAATCTGGAATAAGAACGAAATCCTTCAGAAAGTTTAGCTTTATAGGCCATCTATGCCACCATACGAACATTTCATTAAGAAATCCTTGATCACCCCCATTGTATGATTTTACTTTAAACCTGTGCTCCATTAGGGTTTCGAATGTACACGCTGATGGCTCAATCAGCATCACTCCAGAATTGAATACGTGCCTGCTATTCCAAACGGCTGATAATTGCGGGTACACGAAGAATGCATCTATATTTCTTGTAATGGTAAGATCCGCGTCTATAAATAGAACTTTATCATACTCTGTAAGTTGCCATATTCGGAGCTTACTGTAATTCCACTCGTTATATGCCTCTCGTTGGGCATGAGGGCTTCGGATTCGTTCAATGTGCTTGATCTTCCATCCGGCTGCTCTTAGCCCTTTTAGGGATTTTGCGGATACTGAGTTATCGGCTAGTAGGACGAGATCTTTGGTTGAGTTGGATTGGATTATGCTTTGTGCCAAAGCTATTGCACCACAAACATAGTCTTCTGATGAATGGATTACAGTAACGTAAGCTTCCTTTGGCTTGTTGATAATGTTTTTTTGATCGATTGAGCCTGCAAAAAGTTTCAATGCATTTGTAAAAATAGTCTTCGACAAATGTGCGTTAGATGTAATACTTCTCGAAAGTTTGATGTCAACTATACAGAAACACTAACGTATATCAAGTGCTAGGAAATAAAGTGATAATTTGATTCTTCGTTAACACAAAAAAAATATAAGTACTTTCTTAGTCGAGTTGATAAAAACAGCAGTTAAATTTTGTGAGTATTTGTTGCACAATTTTTTTTTATTGCATTAATTGAATGAAATAGTGAAGAATTGAGATATTAGAAAGGATTAAAATCAACCCCTAACAAAAAATATTGAAGTTATACACTTCACTTTCTTTGGAAGTAATCTTTTAGATAATTGAATTCATTCATTAACTCCAAATATTCTTTAGAAGTAAATATTTTTTATTTCTGATTTTCTTCTCGAAATTGACATATATAATTAAACACTTATTGCTTTTTAATTGTTTGATATGATGGATTGAACAGTGAAGTTACTGAGCGACCAAATGTAGAAAAGCATCTTTACTTTTAATTCGAGCAGTAATTAATTATACTATATAAAAAAGGTCAATTCACACCCTAAACATATCATGTGGGAAATGGAAGGTTCTGCATTTATCATGAATTTATAATTTCATGAATCAAAAGGTTAAAAAAAAAAAAAAACCCTTTAGCAATCACAGAAAAAATAATGAACATACAAAATTAGAAAAGTATCTTTACTCTTAATTCTAGTATGGTGTTATTATAGCATCCACACTCCTTAACATATCATGTGGGAAATGTAATTTTCTGCATTTATCAATAAATTTTCCATTTCATCAATAAAATATTCAATGAATACTTATTTCATGTTTGGCTAAGATCAAAATTTTTACTTATAAGTAACAGAATTAAGCTTTATAGAAAACAGAAAATCAGTATTTTATTTATAAATGACTTAATTCCAGTAGGGTATAAGTGATATGGTATTAATTGGGAAATTTAATTATGTGCATTTATCAATAATTTACCATTTCATCAACCAGAAAACTTCGTTACAATGAGAGAGAAAAATCAGTGATGCATATTTGGCTAAGCTTAAAAAGTTTACTCGATAAGAAGTAAATAGTCTTATTTGTTGGTTAAAGCGTGCGACCACCAAAAAAAAAAAAAGAAGAAGAGTTATTTTGAAGGTAACTCATGCCATTCTCGAGAAATTACTAACTTTTTTATAAGTAGAAAAACATATTTAAAAATAAAAATTTACTTAGAAATAAGTTTGAATTATTTTAAGCTTAGCCAAATCAGTGAAATTAAAATGAAAACATAAAGGTATTAACCTGGTTTAGCAAATGGAGAGGCAAGCTGGCATGATCCCACGGGCATGAGCAGTTTTTGTTTCAACCTTCTCAAATCAGGCTGGTAAATCCAAAAGTTCTCTTCATGCCACAATAGATCATCACATCTAAACAATTCCCTCATTGGACTGCAACTGCCAATGAACACAACATAAACTGGTCGATCACTTTCAAGATTCTTTAAGCCATTTCTCACCAAAAGGTTAGCAACAACTAGGTTAATTTGTAACCTAAAAACATCCTCAGAAGTTCTGTTCACCACTCCTGATCCACATGGATCCCTAGCAACAATCACGTCTAAATCATCGTATTCATCAAACCTTGGCATTGGGATTTCCGGGCAAGGTTGTGAATCCCATGGTAAACTTTCTTCAATCCAAAGTGGAAACAACTCACTCCATTGTACATTCTTTGCAATGCGTTTAAAACGTACGTCTACCATCTCTGCATCGCCGTATATCTTGCTTTCGTTGAAAGCGTCGTTTGTATGAACTAGACCGATTTTCATCCTTCGGTCGTTTAATTTTCTTGCCACAAATTCGTACCATCTAGGCTTCGTGATATGTTGAGGAAAGGTCGTCGTTTGTTGAGATTCGATTTGGAGTCTAGTAATACAAGTCTCTTGAAGTTTTTCATGGTATAGTATGGTGAGGAAAATGAGGGTTAGAGAGAATAAGATGAGAAAAATATTGAAGACTTTTGTCGTTGAAGAAGGTGGTTTGTAGGACATTTTAAGTTTCATGGTTAGTTTGCTACCTTATCAAAGGTTTTTGGACAATATATTTATACACAAAACCAATTTACAAATGTGTGATTTATGTTTATTTTCTTAATTTTAGAAATTTTATGAAAAATGTTATGCACTTACCAAAAAGTATATAATCACAAAGGTGGTAATTAATTAATGCCCCCATCATTTCTTGTGTAGAAAGAAAATATGCGCGCGGTAAATGTAGTGAGGGTGTGAATAAGTACTATAACGTACGAGATAACCATCTTAGTAAAACATGCGTGTTATTTTACACTTATAGTATATTGTATCCAATATTAAGAGGACTAATGGCGAAATCGACAAGATCTGATTTTTTATTCTTTTTTAACATTGTCCAAATATTATTGTATCATTTTTGCCAAATATACCATTAAGGTCGAGCAAGGTCTTTTAAGTAAGTAATTTTTAATGAAAACCGAATCCAAAGTTCAGTTACAAGGCATTACCTAGGTGAAAGGAAAATTAATTCCTAGTCCTCCTTACAGTTTAAGGTTAGACCTTGAACAAACACAGGAAAAAAAAAGAAAAAATTATATATCTGATGGTAAAACCATAGTATAAAAAGTATGTGCTAAAATTCAAAATTTTGGTAAAACCATAGTATAAAAAGTATTTAGACCGTTAGGTTCTGTGCTCTGCTAAAATTCAAAATTTTGGGTTCAAGATTTGATGTGGGGTTTTCTTGCTTCTGAATTCTGATACTATGGTTTTACCATCAGATATATATTTTTTTCTTTTTTTTCCGGGGTTTGTTCAAGGTCTAACCTTAAACTGTAAGGAGGACTAGGAATTAATTTGCCAAAAATGAACAAGAGGACTTTGAGATCTTCTATGTCCTTTTGGATGATCTCTTGGGTTGTATACCTCCATTAACATTTAAAAACGAAGTAAACTTTAAAAATTATCAAACGTTGAATTGTAAATGAGGAATGTTGATTTCTTCTTCTTTCTCCCATGTTGTCTCTTCCATTCCATGATTCCGCCACTGAACTTTCACCGAGGGTATTTCCCTATTTCTTAACATGTGAACCTTTGCGTGCAAAATTCCAATTGGGGAATCATCACAAGATAAGTGGTATTGCATTTTCAATGATTGATAATTCATCATGTATTCTGGATCCTGCACATACTTTTTATACATGTGAAACTAATTATGCACTACCGAGAGCTAGGGGCTTTCAATCATCTTGAGTATTTCAAATGGTTTGGTGAACCGAAGTTTCAACTTTACTTTCTTGACAAAAGGAAGCATGCACTTTATCAATGCAAGATTCAGAAAAACTTTGTCGCCAACTTTGATTTCCAAATCCTTCCATCTATGATCGGCGTAAATCTTGTGTCAATCATATGTTGTCTTTATTTTGGTTCTTATCTTATCAATAGCCTAAATCGTTCATTCAACAATTTTCAGACTCAAAACTCTCTTTTCTTCGAATTTGTCCTAATGAATCGAAGATCTATATATCCTGCCATAGAGGGCTTCATAAGGTGTCATCCCTATGGTTGCCCGAAAGGTGTTGTTATAGGCTAACTACACCAATGGTAAATAAGATTTTCCACCTTCCATCTAAATCCAAGATAGATGTACGTAGTATGTGCAACATCTCGAGCCTCGTGTCCAAACCGTTATATCATGCGTATTATTCGTTTTGGGAGGACATATATCCTCTTACTCTCTCATGACTTTCTCTCTTGTCTCTCAGGATTCGAATTCAATTGATATTCGAATTCAACTTAAGTATCTCATAAAGTAAATCTCTTGGATTCGAATATCGGAGAATGCGATAAAAATTCTTGAGGAGTAAGATCGGCTTAAGCTCTCCGATAACAAACAATACGTAAATTAATGGTTTGGGCACAAAGTCGAATCATTACTAAAAAACTACATTTTTTTAATGATCCGGGCCTCATGCGCAAACTATTATATAATACGTACTGTTTACTTTGGGAGGACATCAACCATCTTACCCTCCTCACAACTTCCTATCGCGTCCCCTAAGATTTGAAACCATATTATCTGCCTTATAAGAGATTTAATTTGAATCCCGATATCAATTAAACAAGTAACGACTTGGGCAAGCGGCTGAAATCGTTACAATATGTCTTCCAAAATTCTAGTTCTCTCGAACTGTCCATTCGATTGAGGATAGTAAGCCGTACTTAACTTAAGTTTCGTCCCCGAAAATTCATGTCCAAATAACATTAAGATAAAAAAACTAAGTTAAAATTAAAGAGTAAGACGAAAAAGAATAAAAATTAGAACAATGCTACATGGCGAGGGCCCATGTGACGCTCCAGTATCCTTGCCATTTATCTTTTTCCTAAAAATTAAATTTAACAAAAGGACATGTGTCGGTTATCATTTAGACATTATTTAATCTCCATTTTTTTCAAAATACATTTTTTTTTCAATCATAAAATTTTCAATAAAATAATATTACACGCAATCCAAAAACTTTTCATTCATTTTCAACACACATTCTCCATCAATGTACAATTCGAAAATGCATTCTACTTAAAAAATGGGACTTATATAAGCCCTTAATACGTAGTTTTTTATTTACTGTTATGTTTAATAATTAATTTTAACGATATATTTTATTAATTTTTATCAAAATATACTAAAGATTAATTTTAATCTACACTAAATAGGGCTAAAATTGTTTTTTTTTTATCATGATATTTATGAACACTTAACAAATTACAGTAAGGGCCCGTTTGATAGGCAAATGTGGAAATGATTTCTAATTCAATGTTAATTGGAAAATAAAAACCCACCAAACCCATAGAAATTCATTTTCAATGAAAATAAAGAAAATACAACTTAAAGTTGTCGTACTTTGGAATTTGGTTTCCATTTTCACGTTACAATCAAACGGCCAAAGTGTAATTCGTTTTCCTCGAATGTGACATTTTTCATGAAATTTCACGCTATCAAACGAACCCCAAGTCAAAGCATACAACTTTTCTCCAATATAAAACCCCCAATTCCAAATAAAAAAAATACAACCATACTACATGTATATTGTGGTTAACATCAAAAGTTTGCACTTTTCAATGTGATTACATTTGCACCATTGATTTTGATAATAACCATCATATCATTGTCCAAATTTCTTTCGGGATATCAAGAAAGATGTCAAGGAGAATGTACATTTAGGAGCTTGTTTGAGCCTCTTTTTTTTTTTCTTTGGAAGAATGTATTTTGGAATAGTAGATTGATGGAGAATGTGTAATTGAAAAATAAGAAAAAATTTAAAATTTATGTGTATTATTATTTTTATTAAATAATGTATGATTAAGAAAAATATATTTTGAAAATTATGATGATAGACAAGGACGCAATATGCCGTGCAAGTTCAGGCGTGCAGCCCACATCAGCGGTGCTTTGCAATTACACTTTTACCCTCGAACAAAAATCTCCATAAAAAATTACTGTAATAGATGAAAAACCCCTCTAAAATCTTCTTCTCGAAGTACAACCTTCCTAAGCACCTTAGAATTTCTCAATTTTTGCTCTCCCTGTCACCATCTACAAGGTAATCCATATGCATATCTTTTGATTATTATTTGGTTATTTTACTTTAATCGAGGGTTTTAGCTATTAATTAATCTCAATCATTCACGTATAATTCTAATGTAAATTCGTTTTTGAATAGCGAGTACATGTTGGGAGGTGCTTCAGCTTCTGGTGCTACCGGGAATGTCGCCGGCGTGAGAATCGTTGTCGCCGGAGATGCCAAGACCGGGAAATCGAGCTTGATAGTTACGGCCGCCACTGATAATTATCCGAACAATGTCCCTCCACTGCTACCGCCCACTAGGCTTCCTGAAGACGTTTATCCTGATCGTGTCCCTGTTACAGTAATTGACACTTCCTCGAGGTCCGCGTCCTCTCTTTATTTTTCTCTTATGTAAATATATGTTTGTTTGCGCGTGTTTATTCTTATGTGTGAGTGCTCGTGACTAGAGTTTTATTATCGCAATATGGATTATGTATATGTCATGGTTTTTGAGAAAGGAATCAAATGAAATCACGCTCTCTTGTGTATGGTATGTCAAGATTCACGTTTCATGAAATGGGAACAATCATTACATGTGGACTGAAACACTATTTGTGCTTTTTTTTTTCTTACAAGAGAAATATCTAATAAACATAATTACTTATAAAGTGATTTGTCAACTCTTCTCTTTTCTAATGTGCTATGAAGCCAGGTTCGTGTCCAAAGTGTGTCATATCTGTCAACAATACTCCTTGGATGCTCGAAGACATGTACTATTTGCATTTTTCTTCCCTTGCATTAGTGATATATTGTTTAAGTAAAAGATTTCATGAATAGAAATCAAAACTAAAAAAGTATTGATTTTTCCAAAAAAGAAAAAATGTATGAAAATAAAGATATATAAATTTACAATTGTCAAGAATTTAAATTAACGGGAATGTCCTATTCCTACTTTTTTGAAAACTCACGTGTCGACGTGTCTGTATCATGTCATGTCCGCGTAATATATCACATTTGATATGATGAACCGATACAAACATATGCGTTGACACATGTCGGACACGTCGACATGCAATTTTAAAAAAAATGTACTGACGCCACATATTGATTAAATTATTTAAAATACTTCATTTATATAGTATAAATTTAGTTTAATACTTGTTATTGATTTTTCTTGTTGAAATCTACCTATTTATTATTTAGAACCTTTTTTAATCCTATTTTTTTTTTTGCCCAAAATACATTTTGAAATAATATTTTGATGGAGAATGTGCGGCTAAAAAATAGGAAAAAGTTTTGAGTTTGCGTGTAATATTATTTTATTGAAGAATGTGTGATTGAAAATAAGAGATATAAAAATGTATTTTGGAAATAATGGGGACCAAATAAGGGCTTAATAATAACTTTGAGTTGGAAATTTATAATATTTCTATTAAAAAAGAAAAATGACCATGACAGAGTGTCCGATGAACATTAATATCCAAGACGTGTTTGACATGGACGCGCCACCCTAATTGAAGTGTCTTTGCAACAGAGCACTTTTGAGACTAGATAGTACTTTTTATCCAATTTGCATTTAAGCTCATCATTATCCTTCCAATATCCCTATATTTCGGTAATTTTATAATATGTATTTGTGATATCTCAAATCAAATTTAACACGTGTAAGTTACTGTGTATTCACAAAACAGGGATCCCTACTATGGGGAAAATGTAATTATACATTTAATTTGAGTGTACAAGTAATTGGTAGTAATATGTGCATGCCCTTGCACATGCTTATGTGTTTTGCATTAATATGGAACTCGTTTTGTAGGATTAAAGANCGTGTAAGTTACTGTGTATTCACAAAACAGGGATCCCTACTATGGGGAAAATGTAATTATACATTTAATTTGAGTGTACAAGTAATTGGTAGTAATATGTGCATGCCCTTGCACATGCTTATGTGTTTTGCATTAATATGGAACTCGTTTTGTAGGATTAAAGAGTTTTGTCAAAGCATATGACCACAGACATCAATACATTGTATATGCTTCTTCTGATTTTGTAAATGTGTCCATAATCTCATGGATCTGATTTGGATGAAA
>CAIGRT010087601.1:558-16352 GCA_903798405.1 Fraxinus platypoda
ATTGTCCAACTTTTTTTTTTTTTTTTTTTTTTTTTTTGTGCTGATTTCTATAGATGCAGTTTTTAAGAATCAATCAAATCTTGCATCAGTCGGTTCTCAATTTTTTCGATTGAACCATTTTTCATTACATTGGTATTAATTAACGGGTAACATTAACACGTGCAAAAAATTGCTCCACTTACATGGAAAAATCATTGAAATTAAATATAAAATTAAAAAGGCTAATGATAGTTGTCTAATGATCAAATCAACCCTACAAAAACAGGACCATCTGAGAAAACAAAGGAAAAAAGCATTTTTGTACCATGTAGCCTTTGACTAAAATTAAATTCCCCCACTTTGCAATGCAAAGCTGCCTAGACTAGACCCCCTCTACCCACTTTTACTGCATTCTTATCAATTCTCCATCTTCTCATCAAGTCATAAGATTTTTCTATCTCTCGTGACATTTTTTCTAACAGTCTGTCACCTATCACTTTACACCTATCACTTTTTGACACGTTTCACATTTGAAACACATCGTGGCCCGCCTGGACCACCTCTCCCACGTGGCCACGGCCACCCTTGCCGGCCGCACCACCTAGGACCACCTTAGACACATTTCATGTCCTTGTCTCTATGGGCCCTTTCCCTAAAGTTTGTCCACGCCCCATATCACCTCCAATGCTTTTCTCTTTCACATTTTTCAAATAATGTTGGTTTTTTACATTTTCATCTCAAGCCGTCAATTTTAAATTAAATAATATATATATATAAACATAAACATAAACAGTTTTTTTAATCTTGAAAAGGGTGGAGCCATACCATGAGAATGTTGGCCCTTTAACTTAATGTAACCTTCAGATTGGAAAGTGACCCAAATGAGAAGGACATTGCTGTTTGGTTCCCAGTAAAACAGGCACAAAATTCGGCTGCCTTGGATTATTTAGTGTTAATTATTTTATCAAGAAACCCAATTTAGTAATTTCAAATATATAAATTTATTTCCTGTCCTGCTACAATATTAATTTTTTTTTTTCTGTCCCTAGTGAAAAAACGTTTTTCTTTATTGAGCTGGAGGTTCAAATCATTGATAAGGCAGGACTATTTATGTCCACAAGTTTATTTTTATTCTGAACTTCCCTTTTTCCAACGGCAACTTGAATGCAAGACTGTGAAGTTTGATGCTGTCAATTGTGCTCAACTTCGTGGAATGTCAATAATTCGTCTGCTTTGTGATTATTCTATTATTGTTATTAAAGAGGTACTAAAATAGACTGCTTAAATTGACCGACTCATCGACCTATTTTGATCCCAATTTTTGGGTACTTTTCAATAGTTCATAGTGGAAAATAAAAATAACCCGGAAAACAAGTGGGGTGTACGTTCAAAGGACACAGACTTGCCTAAGCACAATCAGGAGTTTTCATAGCGGATCAACTGCGACCCATTCATTTTCATACCATTAATTTTCATTCTCCTCTCGTCGATTTTCTTGATTTTCGTTAACTATTGTAATTATCACTCATTTCATCTCTTTGATTAGTAATATAGAAGTTCAGAAGTCGAAAATGTTTTACTTGGTCTATTAACATACCCATGCTACAAAAGTTTGGGCCTACCAAAAGAAATTATTCTATTACATCCATGGGGCCCATCTTGATATATAATTCTCAATTATGCTAAGAAATACAAGTAGTTTTTTTTTTTTTTTTTCTTTCCTTAAAATAAACAAAATCTTAATCATTAGTCCATCATATGTCCAAAAATTGTTGGTTAATATTTTACATCGTTAGGTCAAATGTTGCCTTTTTAATTGTTTATTACTTAATACATATTTAACAAGCAAACCCTATATTGTTGGCCATTAGATTTTATATAATTATAAGCTAATTATTTGCTATAGCACGATGATGTATACTATGAGATTATAATTTTATTGGTCAACTTAATCGTATAAAAATGACATTTGCTTCTAAGTCAATATCGAGATCGAATTCTTTATTGTCAATAATAAAAAAAAAATGATATATTACTAGTGGCTTACTAAAGACGATAATGAATTGACGATAATTAACAAAAAAAAAAATTGTAAATCGTCATGTCTTGTCTAGTTTTCATTGGACAACCTAATTAAATGCGAACTTGAAGATGGCTAAAACATTGTTTATTATCTAAAGAGTAATGTTATTCATCCCAAGTGAGGATGAAAACGCAGTCTATGTCTAAAACCTAATTAAGAAATTACAGTGCAATTATTGGGCGATGATGAGCGCATGATTAGCATTTCTAATTTGTTTAATTTGATTTTATTTACACTGTTCTCAACGTGTGTGGACAAAATGTTCCTTCCTGCTAGCGACGTGACACAGACCTTATCGCCACTTTGGAATATTTCACAATCTTTTCAACTTAGGTACTCAAAATTCAAAGTAGGACTCAATAAATATTTTCCCACTTGAATCATTATTTCATAACTTTCTTCTTTTCTTTAATAATTCGAATTGTATCATGATTTAGATAATTTTTTTTAGTAAATTGTGATAAAAGTTTATGTAATGCGTTGCTGAAAAATTATGGTTCTCGTTGAAATGTATGATTAAAATTAAATTTTAATCAACTTTTTTAGCTGAACTAAATATGGGCTAAATTTCTTGACCATTATTTTAGCAAAAAATATGATTATGATTGACGTCTCGATAAAGTCGTCCCTCGTGGAATCCCAAGCTAATCATTCTGTTGAATAATCAAAAGAAATTATCGTAAAATCAAGTTCTCAAGTGGGTTTGTGGTCATGGAAAACGAAATTGGTAAAGTGAAATATTATGTAATAGAAAAGCTAGAAGAAAGGTAGCAGCATCCCAAAAAGAAAAGGCATATTTGATTTATATCAAAAGAAGAAACAGACAAAAGAACAATCTATGTATATTCGTACCCATGTTTAGTAAAAATTAAAATTTTAATTTTAATTTAAGTTAAACTTAACAATTAATTTTAATTACATACTGCATCCAAAATCTATTAAAATTTTAATTTTAATCACCGTCTCTATGTCATGCTTTTGAAGGTGGAGGAGACTGTCCTTGTTGCTTTTTGGTTTGGCATTCTATCATATTTCCTTTTCCATCATTTCTCGATTAGGCAAAACAAAAGAGACAGTTACAATAGAAATTGGCATTGACGTTTCCTCGTACGACACACCTCCTCTGTACCTTGTTTAATACTCTTTCATTTTCACCTTAACCTTACGGTTTTAGGGCAATCTTTTTCATTTATATTTTTCAATTACATTAAATGTGTCCTCACAAAATTTCCACTTTATTAAGAAGAAAATCAAAACACAAAATTTAATTTTCTCTGTTTTAAATTGATTTATTAGTAAAAAATCAACAATGATTTCTCGTGCAAAGTGATGCCAACCGATCTTGTGTGGCGATGATGAAATGGGTTGCTAGCTCAAACTCTATATTTACAATTGCCTGATAAATTGATTGGCCCAAAACCCGATTTGTTAAGATCGCTATTTGAAGTTGTTGTCCTTTTGAATTATGACAACCTTTGAATCAAATATGAGATCAATGGTTGGCAATAAATGTATAAATAGAACCCTTAGTTGCCCCATTAGGTCATTTCTCTGACTCTTGTTTTGTGCTTCTAGAATTCTTTTCGCTCTCGTTTGTCTTCTTTCAAGCCTCTAGTTGAAAGTTTGTTCTTACTAGTATTCTCTTTGTGAGATCAAATACCTTGTGCAAGTGGTCGAGAGAGATGGTGATCGAATCTCGGTGGCATCCTTCAATTTGATAAGGGATTGGCACTAGCTTCGTGGTTAGGGTTTGATAGCCAAACAAAAACATAAAATTTTGAGTTTGAGCCCTTTGATCTGTAAACTCTTTGGTAGTCTTGGGTTGGTATCACACATCGTGTATTGAAAACTTAATTTATTGAAGAGATTTGTTATTTTCGGTCAAGAAACTTATATTTTGTTTGAATTCGTTTTTCTAATACAGGAATAAAATAATCCAATTATTTTGCGTAGTATTGAATTAAAAATCATGTTGTTCCAAAATCTGTCCTTATTTGCACCAAGCTGTCTAATAATTTGTAAATGGTTGTGGCAATACGAAATTAAATATGGCGTGTGAAAATAATAAAAGAGGGGCACGTGTGCAGCCGACTTTGGCACGTGAGATTTGGATATGAAAAAGATACTGAGAAATCAATGGTAGTATATGAGGAAGTGGGCCTATCAAGCGTGTGATGAAAGGATGAGATTCATGTGATTATTTCACCCAAAAGACGAGAAGAAGGTTGGGCTGTCAATTATCAACCTTGTTTGTAGTTACAAAGTTTCACACACACAATCAGTGTTGAGTAGCAATTGAGCCTACAAAAGTTACAATCGAGACGTTCTCTTCTCTACAACTTTAAAACATAAATTAGAAATTCCGAATTTATTTTACATATTTTATGTCGATATTTTACGTGTAATTAAAAATGTGACATAAAGATAGACTTAAATTAAAACCGTCCATATATCTATCAAAAGTCGTTATTGTTGGATACCAACGACTTCACCGGTGAAGATCAAAAGGATTGAAGATCATTGGTGACCAGAAGCATGAAGAGGGTACACAAGATATAATATAAAACTATTTTTCTCGAACACTTTTCATTTACTACTTTGCTCTAAGAAAATCAAAACAAATGCCATTATAAAACTATCCTCATGGTATGTATACGTGACCACTTGGAAATGGTCATTTTCCCTAGAAAATGGATTTCATAAAGTCACGTAATTGAAGTGGTAGTTGGCGGTGAAGATAAGAAGAGGAGAACGAGAGAAAGATTTAACGACCTAAATATAATTTTCAAATGAAAAACGTATCGTGAGCAAAATGACATGGTTTTCTTATTCCTGATCGTGAATTATTGTCTATATTAAAAAATATTGCATTATATTCATAAAATTTCTTACACAATTTAATTATCCCGTTTCAGAAGGACAAAAATAGTGATAAAAAAATATCTGAAATTGTGTGGTGAAGCAAAAAAACGAAAACTTTGTGAAATGGTTAAATGAAAACGTATTTTGTTGGCATTAACAAACTGTAAATCAGTTATACTTGGCTTTCAAACCCCTACTCCCCGTACAAACCTAACCCACCCTACCTTTCGCACGTGCCATCGTCTTATGATTTAAGAGAGCGTTATCCTGCAAATTAGCTCACAATGTCTCCATCATGTATAGAAGGAGCAAGATTAGATTTTTATTATGAGAGAGAGAGAGATTTTTTCTTGTAAACTTTTTTTTTTCATAGTGAATTGCTAAACCCTCGAAATAAGACGTAGATTCACATTGACCCGAACCTTTATATATCTTACAAGTTTTTTGTATCTATTTTCTTTTTATAATTTTATTGCTCATGGTGGTAGAATTATGATTTCTAATTCTCAACAACAAACGGATATTTGATAGGTTAGTCGATCCATTACGTTATACATTAATATCAATATTACCAAGTTATACAAAACATGCATTTGATCTCAAATTGTAAACAAGAACCTTATTTCTTGTGAACATAGGATAGATGACTTTGTACTCGATGATTTTTATAGAAAATTGCTACTTGTACATCACAAGATGTACATCGGGGTGTACACCCCCCTCACATGGGGGTGGGACCCACTTGTGTAAAATATTTTTTTATTCAAGCGGGTCCCACCCCCATGTGAGGGGGGTGTACACCCCGATGTACATGATGATGTACCACTAGCAAAACCGATTTTTATATTGTCTAATTTGCAATAGTTAGTCGCCAATGGGCCTGTTTTGGTGATTCATTGCCAGCAAGAAGACAATATTCTTATCATTTATTTAAACACCTAACAAAAATTTAAATATGTAACGTGCGAAAGATATTCTATCTTATGAATTGTGTAATGTGTTCTGTTACACTCTTTAATTCCACGAAATCTCTTGTTTATGGTTCAGAGGCACTCTACAAGATTACAGGACGACGTGTTACCTATATTTAGACATAGGTATCTAGTTGAGTCTACATATGAATATTTAAAATTGTCTAAATGGTTCAACTAATATACTAAATATTTCTATAATAATTTATGTAAAACTTCAAAGACGCACAATATCAATAATTGATTAATATTATTCTTTAGTATTGTGTCTAAACAAATTGTTAGTCATCCAACTTATAATATTATTTAATTTTGATTACTAAATTTTTATTTTACTATTTTAAATAGGTCAAAAAAAATTATTTTTGTTTCAATTTAAGCGTTGAAATATTTCAATTTGCTAAATCAAGAGAAATATTGATGTGATGATGGAACTCTACATAAACTTTTACAATCATAGAATCGATGACCTCCAAATTTGAACATTCAAACTGTTAATAGATCCCTAGCCACCTCATCGTTCACATATGCATTTCGTGTACACTCGAACACCATTGACATGCAAAGGCCATTTTCCCAAGCTGAGGTTCAGGGACCGTTTGCACTATAACAATCACGTTACTTGTTGAAAAATTATATATATAAGTACGAGAGAAATAAATAGATATAATTTTGTCTAGAGCTTGAATATTACCTACATTTTCTTTGATAGAACTTAGGGTATTTATATGGAATTAGACTGTCCAGGTATTTATGAACTTTTGGACACATGCCGCTTCATATCCATGATTTTTTCCTCAAAATATATATATTTTAAAACTGTCCAATCATGTGTTGATACGTGTCTCCTTTATTTTTGAACATATTTTTGAACCTGTTTGTCTACATAATTGGTCTTCAACAGGGTCAAGAAAATCCATCTTTTAAACTTTCTTTGCAATTTGGAGGAAAAAAAAGATATTGTCTATCCGTGTGCGAGGTGCGGGGTGGGGTTGTTGATCTTAAGAAGGCATCTTATTTCTTTATTTTAATGCTTTTGTTTTTGTTGGTCTCTCTTTCGAGAAGGCGATTGCAGAGAACAACAACTGTCTCAGTGCAAAGAGAAAACACGGATAGAAAGAGAAAGATATAGAGAGAAACGACAGCCTCAGAAACATCAGACAGAGATATAGAGATAGCAAGGTATATGGACTGAGTAAGAAATTCTTAAGAGAAGAATTCAAGAGTTTAATTTTTTATTTTTTCGAATCCCACAGAAAAAGAAAACGATGTGTGAGAGCTTTGCACACTTTTGCAACCTGCAACTATAAGAGGTATGTATGTGTACAAACATGAATTGTTAAAACGGAAATTTTTTTCTGAACGACGGCAAAAGACTCATTTGATGCTTTCACTTTTACTCATCACTTCCTTATTTATTCTTCTTTTTTCGCTCTTCTATAATCTTGTGTTATTTTCTATTCTGTATTATACTTTTGATGAACAAAACTCGAAATTCCATAACGTTTTCTTTTCTTGGATGGATCCGATGAAAAACTGAGCAGATAACAAGGAAGAAGGTGGGCAGTTGTTTAGGGGGGGTAAATAGGACGTTATAATGAAGAAGAAGATACTGATATGGGAATAGCAGCTGCGTCACTCCCTTCTGTTACTTCTCATTCGAAAGGTCACAATTTAATCGAAATCTTGGATAAGGAAATATTACTCGAAATCTATGTCCCAAGAATTTCATCAAGGTTTTTTCAGTTTCTCAAATGGATTCGAAAGATCACGACAGGAACAACACCACCAGCATCAACAACTCGTAGCGCAGCAGATCCGCCCGGATAAACTCAGAGTTCAAGGCTTTGAGCCTCCACCGCCATTGGTAGGTATGGAAGAAGAAGAAGAATCCGGTGGACTTCCAGTGTATGAAACCGCAGGGATGTTGTCTGAAATGTTCAATTTCCCATCTGGTACAGCCACAGCTACAGAATTATTAGAGAACCAGATATCCCAGAATTACCGGAATTCAAGACAAACTCCGCCTACCGGAGCCGCCTCTAGTGAGTGGTTTTCCAATCGGCAAGGGCTGGTGGTGGGCGGTTTGGGACCTTTGGGGAATTCAAAAGAACAGACTGTAGTCAACGACACTGCTCATCATCACCACCACCAGAATCAGATTTCAGGCATTAATGCCGACTCTGCAGCAGCCATGCAGCTTTTCTTGATGAATCCACAACAGCAAAGGTCACCTTCACCATCTCACTCTCATCATCCTTCTCAGCCTTCTTCTTCGTCTACCCTCCACATGTTGCTTCCAAATCCTTCTTCTTCTTCCACTCTTCAAGCTTTCCACAACCAAGGAGGGGCTTTTAACGGCGTCGCATCCCAATTTACCTGGGTTCCAGACAGTGGCAATGAAACCAACCCTAATGAAATTCCGGGAGTTGTGGAAGGGCAAGGGCTTTCTTTGTCATTATCTTCTTCATTACAACACTTGGAGGCAACCAAGGCTGAGGAATTGAGAATTGGAGAAGGAGGGATGCTATTTTTTGGTCAAGGTGGAGGGTCAACTTCAACACCATACCAATTCAAGAATCTGGGTGGTGGCGTTGGTAATCAGCCACTGCATTTACAAGGGGTAGTGGGTCCGAACCACCAGCAACATGTCGGCTTAGGGTCTTCTTTTTCATCGGTCCATATGTTAAGGAATTCAAAGTACGCTAAGGCAGCCCAAGAATTATTGGAAGAATTTTGTAGTGTTGGTAGGTCTCAATTCAAGAAGAACAAATTTGGTAAGCATAAAAATGCAAACCCTAGTTCCAATCCAAGTGGCTCCGGTGGTGGCGGTGGAAATTCATCATCTTCTTCAAAAGATCCTTCTCCATTATCAGCTGCTGATAGGCTCGAGCATCAGAGAAGGAAGGTTAAACTATTATCTATGCTTGATGAGGCATGTAATCAGTCACTCTCACTCTTCTTAATTTCTTGCTCTATATCTCATCAAGGGCCAAATATTGTTATTAGTTTAGTGCATTCTTTTATAAAATCCACCACGGGACACATAAAATTATCCCAGAAATCATATATTTTTGGCGAGGTTGAATTTGTTTAATTTCTTAAAATATATTTGTATTCTTAAACCCAAAAATTTCCCTTTTTAATAGTGGTGGGGTATAATTAGGCCATATAGAATTTTCATTTGGTGAAACCATGAGAGACTAACACCCAATGCTGCCTACGTGTCCAGTAGGAAAAAATGTTTCTATCTGCTAATTGGGAAGTTTGCCGCATCCTTGATCTTGTTTTACTGTTATATTACATGGATGAATTTCTCATTTTCTTGTCCCAACTCTTATAAGTCGATCGATGTCCCATCAGTTGACTTGACAATTGATTTTCTTTCGATTAACATTTGATTATGCAAATAAACCTAGTCATATGTAGCAAATCTTGTTGTTTGTATTGGGAAAAAGAAGGCATAACAATAGAGAGATGGACACATATTCTACATAAATATCAACAATCATTTCCCTGAACCACACTCTATTCAACAATTATTAAGTGCAATAATGACGATAAAGTCCACTTGTAATCTTGAATTATTTAGCTCAGCCCAACATCCCCTAATCATTGATCTAGAATTTTTTTTTTTTGCAGGTGGATAAAAGATACAACCATTATTGCGAGCAAATGCAAATAGTGGTGAATTCTTTTGACATGGTGATGGGTTTTGGAGCGGCCGTTCCATACACATCTCTTGCACAGAAAGCCATGTCTCGCCATTTCCGGTGCCTGAAAGACGCCATAGCAGCACAATTGAAACACTGCTGTGAGCTGTTAGGAGAAAAAGATGCTGCTGGTTTATCAGGAGTGACCAAAGGAGAGACTCCAAGGCTTAGAGTTTTGGAACAAAGCCTTAGACAGCAAAGAGCATTTCATCAAATGGGAATGATGGAACAAGAAGCATGGAGACCCCAAAGAGGCTTGCCTGAACGCTCTGTCAACATTTTGAGAGCTTGGCTTTTTGAGCATTTTCTGCATCCGTACGTTTTTTCAGCCCTTTTTTCTTTCAGCTAATTCGTTTTAACTTGAATCTTTTTAACAAAAAGTTCATCACTAAAAATTCATTATATTCTTACAAATTTCTATGATTAAACTTCAAAGGTACAGAACTATATAACAGTGTTATTTCACGTTCTCTCGATCCTTTCAGTATTCTGTCTCAATTACATTGGCTTTTTAATTATTAACAGTAAAACGTATAAGATTCCATCAGTTTCTAGCTGACTTTTTCATCAGAACATGGAAAGGGCTCTATTAACTGGCAGGCACTCGTAGTTTTATCTTGATTCCACATTTTCACACATGATATACTTATAACTCGTCAAAGTTTCTCTCTCTAGGCTCTAGCATGGCCCCCCTCCTCTAAGGTACTCTTGGTCGTTTTAGAAATAACACTATTTTCATAAATCAGTATAGCACCTAAACAATGTATTTGGACTTGAACCTACACTTCTATGAATACAGAATTCCTATATTTGGACTTGAACCTACACTTCTGTGAATACAGTATTCCTATGTCCCTTTATGCATGCTAGTATATAATATACGGATGTTGTAAATGTTAAAAGAGGGGTGACTGGGCCTGCAGTTGTCCACTTTACTTCTGAATCTGCTGCTGTACAG
The DNA here is from genome assembly GCA_903798405.1 of Fraxinus platypoda. NCBI lineage: Eukaryota > Viridiplantae > Streptophyta > Magnoliopsida > Lamiales > Oleaceae > Fraxinus > Fraxinus platypoda. The sequence goes on from CAIGRT010087601.1 coordinate 11,125, forward strand.
TTTGCTGCAACTGATTATTATTTTTCACTCTTAGATTGTCACGCCCATGCAGGAAAAAAAGTGAAGAAAGCTTTAGATCCAATTTACGGAACAACGTATAAAGCTTGTGCATCTCTTTATATGGTTTGGGTGTGAATTCTGAATGTAATGTCCTTTTCTTTTCTGGTCTCTTTCTCAGGTATCCAAGCGATGCAGATAAGCATCTGTTGGCTCGACAGACTGGTCTATCAAGAAACCAGGTTTTTTTTTTTTTTTTTTTCCGCAATGACGTTTCTCTTTCACTAGCTGCATGACACAATTTTGATGAAACTTGTTTTATTTTGATATTAAAAACACGATTTCTTTTTTACTATTCTGAGAGAGAGAGCGAGAGATTTTGCATGAATTTGGAATTTTATTCTTCTTTCTGTTTAAGAAAAGTTTAAGACTTTTTTTATATTTCTTTTGTTTCATTGGATTCTTTCCCACAAAGAGAAATCTGAATTCTGAAATGGAGAGAAAAAAACCCTGTCAATATTAACAGCAGAAGCAAGTACGAGGGAGTGAGACATGAAAGTTTGCAGCTTTCAATCTTTCTTTATGTTCAAACAAAAAAATCTACTCTCTTTCTCTCTCTTACGTCCACCACACATTGAAATCCACTCAAGATAAACAATAAATGGATTTGTACTGAAAACATTAGATTTTTGCTAATTTTTTTCTTTCTAGTTTCTATCATTTTTCAGCTCTATAAAAGATCGAATTTTTGTGCATGTTTTAGCTGCAATTAATGTAGTATCATGCATACCACCCCTATAATGTAGTTAGGAAAGTTGCCTGGTTTGAATTATCACTGATCCTTGAACAATTGTGGATATTTTTTAGGAAACATTAGAGGTATAAGGTATTGAAGGTATTATGTAAGAACAATACACCAAAATCTTGTTTATATATTATTGCTCTATAATCGACCCTACTTATTTCTTAGTAATAATATTGAATGACTCATCAGGGAAAATGACACAGTCAAAATCCTATATTTGCCTTTTTACATTACGTAGGCATTATTAGTAAACATCATTAAACTCCATGAAGTCATTGAATCTACCGGGGTCAGTCAATTGAAGTGCAATCTTGACTCTTATGGTTTAATGATGTTGATTTTGTTTGTGTGTGTGTTTTCAGGTCTCAAACTGGTTCATTAATGCCAGGGTCCGTTTGTGGAAACCCATGGTAGAGGAAATGTATCAGCAAGAGGCCATAGAAGAAGAGGCAGAAGAGAGAGAGACTAATGCACAAACTTCAATGCAGACCAACGCCACAATTGCTGCAGAGACAGCTGCGACTGCTTCTGCAATTACTCCATCAGGCAAAAGATCCCAAATCAATGAACCAGAAAACGACCCTTCATTCATTGCAATTAATACTCACTCTTCCTCGGAAAACCAGGCAAAACAACCCAACATAATGCCTGGTTCCGCCTCCGCCATGGCCGCGCAATCTTTTCCGGCAGCTGCGAGCCACCAACGTGGGACTGCCAATACTGATTCTGGAAATGCTGATATTAATGAATCAACGCTTATAAGATTTGGGACGAGTGCAGGTGACGTGTCACTCACACTAGGGCTACGTCATGCCGGAAACCTACCGGAGAACAGTCCCTTTTTAGTTAGAAACTTTGGAGGATGTTAGAGCTAAATTATACGGTGATTAAAATAAGAAAATCTTCGTCAGTTGGTCTGTATTTTGCTTAGTGGATTATTTTTGTTTTCTTCATTTCTCTAGACAAATACATAATTAAAAAGTAGAAATTAAGTAATTTTAGCAAGGTGTACGAAATTTATCATAATTGTATAGTTACAATATGATAATTATTATATTCTGTATGTTATAAATATACATAATACTCAATTTGAGGTGGTTGTTTGGATCCAACGGGAGACATCGCGAGTCTAATGTTCATACGTTAATTTCCACGCATTATTTCTTGAAAAAAATGAGAGATTGAAGGAATAAATTAAGTGGCTAATATTTTGTAGGGTAGTTCAACCCTGGTATATATTGGTTACTATATGCACATTTAACCAATGCTCGATTTTTCCTTAACATACCTCACCAGATGATGAAGTGTCGAGTAACACCCATCTTGAAATTTGATTACCCGATGGAACTTTAGACGAATTGCATTGGATGTTTGAGCTTATTAGTGCTTAGATTCCATATTCTGTCTCGGTCATCTATTTTAAAAGGTCATTTTTTCAAGAGCAGTAAAACTCTTATACGTTGTTTAGACCTAAAGAGAATCGTGCTCGTAAGATATCACGAATTCAATAACAAATGTTATAGTAAGGGTTAACTATAACTAACTTGACCTATTGTGGTTGCTAAATTTCTAGTTGATTTTGATATTTTAATGATTATAATATTGAAGCAAACATAGTGATCCAAAAAATATCAATATGGTTGATCCTAAATTAATTGGCAGTAAAACTTAATTTTTAAATATTGTTGTTGATTATTATCAACGGATTTACATGTATCGGATTTATCGTGTGATGATGTTAGATTTCAATAGTGACCTGAATTCTATTTGAAAATTCTATTTGGGAGTCTTATTGGGAGTTGGTAGTTGAAGAAGTTTTGAAAAAAGTCAAAGACGAAGCAATGGGAAGATTCGAATTTAAAATCTCCCACTAGCTGCTTGTTAGGCGCTCGAGTGAAAATTTCAGTAACATCACCGCTCGTTAACCGCTAGGCAAGCGCTCAAGCGATCATGTTATCCGGTGCAATTGGGTTAACAATTTTGACAGTTTTTTTTCTCTTGTTCAATCTCTAACACTTCGTCATTGGTTATCCCTATTATATTATGACGTCACCTTTTGATAGACTCTTCTTGTATTATATATAGGAGTAATTATATGTCTTGGGTAGGAGTGGATGTGGTCCAGTTCAGTTCAATTCCATATCTAACTATAGAAGTGAATCAATCGATTCCGGTTAGGTCCCATCCGGTTCTTTGTATTAATATTTTTTTTTAAAATAAAATATTACATTACTTCTCAAATTAAAATAAACAAAAATACACTCAAAGGCTCAAGATCAATTAATAAGGGCATAAAAATGAAAAAAATGATAAATTATTAAACACAATTAAAAAAATATGGATCACGGGTCGCTCATGTGGGGTGACCCAATCCACAAGACATGAAAAAGGTTGGAGGGAGCGATTTGAATTTGGAATTCAAATCCATAACTCCCCATAACCTTCCATAACTCTCATAAAACATCTATTTTTTTTTATTTTTTATTTTTTCTAGCAATGGAGAGAAAAAAGATGGTAGAAAAATTGTGAAAATTCGTATGAAAAATATTCTCAAAATTGAAAGGCACATATAACCACCATTTTAGCATGAAAACTCACAAAAATTGTCACTTAAGTTGTGGTTAATAATCTCATACCATTGTGATCAGGATTGAGACCATTAGAGTGCAAGAAAATTGCAGATTTAGAGTTTTGGAAAGTAAGGTGATTTAACCATTTAAAAGATCTTGAAATTCATCATTTCAAGTAAGCATCTTGACCCGAAATTCATGTTAAAGTATGCTTCGAATTACTTCATATTATTAAGAAAATTCATACAACTGTATATATTAAAAAATCTATGTAGTATTTGTAATCGGATTATCTTTAAGGAGAAGATCTTAATTCTGATGATCGACTACTTTGAAAATAACGAGAAATTTGAGTTCTTACAAAAAAAAGAACTAAAAATACACTTTTTCCTACTAGGGTTGCATTAAATCTATGAATTTTTGTAAAGTGTTTAAAAATTATTTATATTTAATTATTGATTACTCATTAAGTTTAACTGTAAAGGTTCTTAGAAGTGTATGGATAATGAGATTTTTCCGAGATAATTTTAGAGTTTAGTGTTTAAATATCAGATGCATATTTGTACAGTATATTAACAAAAAGAAAAACTGAGGAGAATCAAATTTACTATTGGTTGTTACTACAGTACCATAATCGAACAAGAAGCAATCGATTCTCAATGCATGATCCCAAAATTGATCCATTTAATAAAGGAATCGAAATNCAAAATCGATCCATTTAATAAAGGAATCGAAATCGAACCGACCGGTTCTATCCGATTCCACCATGGGAAAAATTCCCACCTGTAGTCTTGGGAGATCCATCCAACATAAATTGTACTGCTTATATATTTCGATAATAGTGAATTCTCATTTTCTTTCCGTGGTTTTACCCTAGTTGGGTTTTCACGTAAATCTTTTGTTCTTGGTATTATTTTTTATATTGTCATATTCTTGTTTAAGTTTTAACACACAATATAATTTTCCAATATTCAAATTAAAGAAAATGAAACTGAAACTTGTCATTGTTTGGTGTAGAAAATGATAGAAAACAACTACTCTACCAATCGATTTCACATCTTCTTGATTTGGCTTATAATTAAAATCTGTTGTATCTATCATGTAATATATACCATAATTGATATCAACCGGCAGTCCGTCAAGTTTTAGAAAAACTATATGCAAAGCAACAATTACCTTGTACCAAATTTCTTGCTTTTTAACTCAGAAAATATCATGAATTTATTTTGAGAAATTTGAAGTTGTTGTGATGCTACTATCAGATTTTGTCCAAAATTGACGTGCATGGCAAAGCAACAACTGAAATGACTTCGTTTTCGATTCTACGATAATGGACAATTGATGTTAAATGAAAAACGAAGTTATATCTTATATATCGCGCTCATGTTATATTTTGTATGGATACTGACGCTCTATCATGCTATGCTTCTTCATAATACATGGTAGGTACTATCATTGAACTTTAAAATCGATTTAAAAGAATTTAATTAGTTACAGCGACATAAATTTAATTACGAATACCTTTAACTAAAGTGAAGAAAAGAAATTATCCTTTAAACTTAAATATGAATACCTTCAAAATTCTCAAATTGGTGTCTGAAAAGTGAAATATGGCGAATACACAATCTATGAGAAAGAGGAAACAATAATGCTACATGTACATCATGATTAACAACAAGTTTGACACTTTTTCACGCGACAACAATTTACACCATTGATTATAAACACATATATTCCATCACTGCTCGTAGTCCTTCTACTTAGAAAGATGTCATTCTTGATATCAATCAATGATGTACATAGAAATGCATATTAATTTAAAAGATTGCAATAAATATCTCTATATATAAAAAGTG
>CAIGRT010087610.1:0-11718 GCA_903798405.1 Fraxinus platypoda
AAAAGAAAAAGAAAATAAAAGAAAAAGAGAAAGTTCCATTGAAATTGCGACAACGCGTTTGAAATTGACGAAAGAACGAATCACAAATGAGCACATTCAAATTCAGTTCTCCGTGATCCAATCCCTAGATCTCATTTTCTCAATCTCTCTGCTAAAGGCTTTTGAGCTCTAGATAGGTAGTGAAAAGCCAGATGGCTAGGGTTTATAGTAATTGGGAGAGACTTGTACAGGCTACGCTGCGTCAGGAGCAGCAACGGGCTAGCGGGCCGGGCCATGAGCGGACTCCCAGTGGCATTGCGGGGTCTGTCCCGGATTCACTCCAGCGGACCACTAATATCAATGCAATTCTACAGGCTGCTGATGAGATTCAATCCGAGGACCCAAATATTGCCAGAATATGTAAGTATAAGCATAATTGATAATTTTGTAAGTAGATGTGTTTATGGAAGTATTTTCTGTGTGGGTGTTTTACATATGAAAATTCAGTGTAATATAACCGCCATATATGTACATTGAGTTGATAGAAGTTGATGAAATGAGTGGTTGAAAAGTTGAAAAAAACTGTGAGTCCATTGAAAATGAATTTGAGGAAAAAAAAGTTTTAGAAAATGGGAGCAATCAGGGGCTCTACTGTTGAGGAAATGTTTAACAGACAAGAATACTGTTTGCTTAGGTTGTCAAGATGATATGGATGAAACTTTATCTTTTGGTAGTGTGGCTGCATCAGCATCATAACTCAAATGTTCTGTTTATGTAAGCTGTTTACTTGTGCGTGTTTTATATTTATGAAAATTCAGTGTAATACAATTGCCATATATGTATGCATGATGAGTTGCACATATACTGATGTTTTAATGTACGAGAACACTGTTTGCTTATGTTTGTCAAGACGATATGGATAAAATAATTTATTTATTTATTTATTTTGGATTGTGTGGCTGCATCGGCATCGTAACTCGCTTTCTGTTTATGTTGAATAGATGATTTAAAACTCAACAATTAAGTAAATAATTAACTGAATATATTATTTCACCACAAAATCCTTTAAAAGTTAAAATATGATCCGTATCTCCTATTCCAATGTAGAGTATAAAGCCTAGATGTAGGTATGCCTCTTTTGTCATCAAAAGAATTTAAAACCAGAATTCATGGAACTTAGCTTTATATGTAATGTAAATGCACGAGTGTGAAACTTAGAAAGAAGAACCACTAATTATACTGGACTGTGATCAGTCGGCCTGTTATCATTATTTTCTTTTGGTTATATGTTAAGATTTTATGGAACTCATGTAAGGCAAAGATTTTCGCATTCTTCATTCTTTTCCAATAAACCAATTTATTTGTTTGTTTTTGTTCCATCACCGAATTTTTTATCTTAAGGAGGATGGAACCCACAAAATTAGTTGTTTATCCTTTTTTTCAGAAAGAATACAGCACACTCTGAATCTATTATTTTGTAGAGGTTTTGGAGTTCAACACTTGGGGGTTGTTCTCTTTGTGTTTCAGTTTTTAGTTTTTAGTTTTGAGTTTTGAATTCATTTTGAGTTTTGTGTTTTGAGTGTCCATTTTGATATTACTGAAAACGCGTTCTTTTTGTCATTTTGAAAAATTGTTTTTAAAAATAAAAAAATGAAGTTTTGGCCGGTTTTAACTGAAAACAGCCAAAACAACTTTTTTGGCGTTTNTTTTCCGTTTTCTTTGTAAATTTAAACTCGTTTTTGGAAATTCATTTCTGAAAATGGGTGAGTAAACGTATTTTCAGTGTTTTCGAAAACTGAAAACTGAAAATGGCTGGAAAGCGGCAAAGAGAACATGCCCTTAGTTTTGTTGACCTCTTTCGGTCATGCTAGTTAGATACTATTTAATCTTCTCAACAGAGAAAGAGGAGGCAAAATCTATTCATAGGTGAAAACTCACTTCTGATTCTGCTTCCCTACATTATTGTTCATTTAGTGCACATGTCGAGAGAGCGAAAATATTTTTCTGTTACGCAATGGTAGATTCTAATGACAGGTGGTAAGTTATTTGAATTTTTCATGTGAAAGTGGAAAAAAATATTGCATTATAAGCTTCTGGAGAATATTAAAGAGAGGATGAAGGTATGGCTTGCTTTGTGTTCTTAAAGAATAGAAAACGGAAAATAAAATAAAATGGACAAATGGCTTGTGTTAGATGATGAAAATATAACATAATCAAAGCCCCCTCTCTGGGGGCCGGATGACAGTACAAGGAATATTATTGTTCTGCTTTCTATGATTTTGTCATCTTGACATGCTTGGTATTGGGCTATGAGATAAAAGTTTCTAAATATGATGCATAAAATTTTTGGCCATTCAGGATATTATTGGCTTACTAGAGATTTTTCTAAAATGTCCAATAGATATAGAGAATATTATATTATTGCAACTGCCAAATAAAAGATTCAATAAATTTGATATTCTTCTTTTAAATAATGGAGTTGATAACTTTGCGGGATCCGTGTGCAAGCCCTGTGTAATTCAACAAAATATTAAATTTACATAAAATGAAAGATTTTGTCATGATATTGGATATTAAATACAAAAACAAAGTAAATGGAAGGGGGAAATCCTCTGATCCTTCTTAAAGAAATAGAGAAAAAAAGGAAAATAAAGTAAACAGTGTTAGTTAATTGGACACTCGTAAGTATTGAAGTACCTAGTGACATAATTAATGGTGCTCATTGATTCAGCAGTCATCATAGTTGTATTTCAGGCAGAATACCATGCTTCAACCCTTTCAAACTGCATTTCTAGGGAAGACATGATCTGACTTTGGCCTGGACAAGGCACAATTCAAGGTGGTCCCCTTGAGGTGTAATCTGGTTGCTCAACAGGCTGAAATCTGAATATTCATGAACTTTCTTGAAAAAATCATGAATTAGATCAACAAAATTTCGCGAATTAGCCTGCACGAGCAAAGTTGTGCTGACATAATTTGTGGGGTAGGATGATAACTCTTGCATCTGTGTGGATTAAGGTGGCAGGATTTTCAGCTGCAAGCTTTCACGGATGCACAATAGAAATCAACGAGTGTGCTTTTTTACCAATCTCTTCAAATTTGTGATTAACGAGTCCTTGTCCTCAACCTTGGCATATCTCAGCTGCTTGCTGGTCATTTTCTTTACAAGCACCAAACTTATCATTGATGTTGGTAGTCACTCTAGGTAGAATCAGCTTTCCTCTTCTACATCCTCACTTTATCTTCGTTACGCAACACTTGTTTGTTTTAGTTAAAAAAGTTGATAAAGATTTAAGTCAAAGTCAAATTAAGTTTAATCACACATTTCATAGGACTCACAGTTTTTATCAACTTTTTAACCACACATTTCATCAACTTTTATCAAATCTACTAAAAATCTGATTTTTAGCAAAACGAAACAGGGGCTTATTGTCCGTCTATGTAACAAAGATCTCCCATTGTCTCCTTTCCAAAAATCAAAACTTGAACCATAACAATCTGGACTTTCAAGAAACCAAAGCTATTAGATTTATTTGGTTGGAAAGAGAAATATTAACTTTTATACTTGTACATTTCAAGGTATGCACATTCACATTTAGAACTTCCAGAATTCTATATCTTTCCAATTAGGAATCCTTCTTATGAATATAGTCTTCTATAACCTGTACTTCTTATGTCCAACTCTTTTTTTGGTATTTCCACCCTCTAACCTTTTTTCCTTCTACAACTTAATGATATTCTTTGTTTTTTTGCATTTTAAGAGTGGGTGACTCCTTATTATACCCTTGAACGGTTGAACCTCCTAACACTTCAAATTTTTCTCAGCTTCTAAACGTGCCTTGGTCATCGCCTCAAATCTCTACTCGCGTGCTTGGAACTTTTGGATTGTTAGTTGTTTGTTATAGGTTATTGTTTTCTGAAGCTGCTGAAAGTTCTCATTTATGTTGATTCCAAACTACCAACTGTTTTATTCTCTGTACTCGTTTCGTGTACAAGCTTGGACTTAAATTATAGTTAAATTGAATTACTTAATTATGCCTAACATATATTGTTTTCTACCCTATTCATTTTCTTTTTAGCTATCAAACCGTAAATATGTACTTTATATTGTTAACATTCTCTGGAGATGCTGGAGCCTTAGTTGGAATAAAGATTTTGCCCATGTTTAAGCCCCATTTTGTAGGAAAAATGTATTTTGGAATAATGATTTTTTTGGAGGATGTGTGGTTAAAATATAAGAAACAGTTTTGGGTTTACATGTAAAATTATTTTATGGGAGAATGTGTGGTTGAAAATGAGCCCTTGTTTGAGCCCCATTTTTATGTTAAAATGAGGTTTATGATAGCGATTTTTTTTGGAGAATATGTGGTTAAAAAGTAAGGAAAAGATTTGGGTTTACGTGCAAATTATTTTATTGGTAGAATGTGTGAGTGAAAATGAGTATGTGAAAAAAATGAGTTATTGGGTAATGGGGCTCAAATAGGGGCTGAGTTTTGAAAAAAAATGAGATTTTGGAAAAATGGAGGCCAAACATAGGCTATGATGATTGTACTGCTTCAACAATGTCAAACTCAACTTTGTTTCTGAGCTATTTTTTTGTGCTGCAGTGTGTGAGCAGGCTTATACTATGGCACAAAATTTGGATCCCAACAGCGATGGTAGAGGTGTCCTCCAGTTTAAGACTGGGTTAATGTCTGTAATCAAGGTACAGTAACAGAATTAGACTTTGCTTAATTGATTTGTTTCTAGGTAAAATAAATTGCTAAAGCTCTGGGGTGTAACATGTGTACCGACCAATGCAGATACATAATAACTGTCTTTACTTGTTCTGAGCCAGAATGAATCGTAGAGGTGTTGCTTGTTTTATTTGTGCAGCAATGAGGCTTATTTATATCTTTTTTTTTCATTGATTTGGTTAACCGTGTTAGTAACCTGGTTTTTTGACCACTGATTTAAATTAGGGTTTGTTAGACACAACTTTTATGAAAATCATTTTTCCTTGAACTCATTTTCAACCACAGTCTCCTAATAAAATAATCTTGCACGTTACCCATAACTTTTCCCCATCTTTTAAACAACACATTCTCCAAAAATCATTTTTCGCTTTAAATAATCTCTCCCGAACATACACTTAGTTTTTTTTGACAACTTGACTATTTTCTGCAAGCAGTTTAAAATGTGAGTGGATTTTTTTTGTTGCAGCAAAAACTTGCCAAAAAAGATGGAGCCCGAATAGATCGCAATCGTGATGTTGAACGCTTGTGGGAATTTTATCAACAGTATAAAAGACGTCATAGAGTGGATGAAATCCAGAGAGAGGAGCAAAGATGGCGTGAATCAGGAACTTTTAGTGCTAATATTGGAGAGTATGTTCTTGTGTTACTTTCTCTTTCCTCTGTTTTGTACATTTACCCATTTCTGATACTATTGTCATTGTTGTGAGAAGTCTATTCATAGTATATTGGTGAATATAAAAAAAGTCCTAGCTAAACACATATTCCCAATAAATTAATATAGGTGGCATGAATCCATTTTCCCACTCCATCAGATCCAGTCCAGCACTGCCGCTTCTTGTATTCCTTGTTTGGATCTTACCTAGTAGATTGTTGTATAAAAAGGGCTTAACCGGTGTTTTTTTTCCATGTCTACCTGTTTTATCTCGGATTCAGATTCTCGGAAGTGAAAAGGGTGTTCACAATCCTGAGGGCTTTGGTTGAGGTGATGGAGGCACTCAATAAAGATGCAGCTCCTGATGGTGTGGGCAGGCTTATTATGGATGAGGTAAATTCCCCTATTTTTGGCCATGACTTTACCTTGTGCAATGAACAATGAATTACACTTTGCCCATGTTTGGGCTCCATTTTAATTTGATTTTGGGAGAAAATGTATTTTGGAATAATGATTTTTTGGAGAATGTGTGGTTAAAAGATAAGGAAAAATTTTGGGTTTACGTGTAATATTTTATTTGAATCATGCTAAGTGTACAACATTTTCTTACAATGTTATTTGTCAAAATCACATTCATCCATTTCAAACAATGTTTTTAAAATTAATGGTCCGGATTTTGACAACATTAATGTTGTCATCCATCATTGTCGAGGACAATTGTACAAGTAGATTAATTCATTTTATTTTTATAGAAGAATGTCTGGTTGAAAATAATTTTTGAAAAAATGTATTTTGGAAATAATGGAACCCAAACAGGGGCGTTGTTGTCTCTAGCTCATTTCTGTATTGGCATTTAACATTTGACAATTGATTTATTTATCTGTTGCAAAGTTCTTGCGTGTATCTCAGATAACAGATCTGAATAGCCGTGATGTGTACAAACTGTTTGACTGATAACCTATTTCCTTTGGGATAACTTTTGTGGTATTTCAGTTAAGAAGGATCAAAAAGTCGGATGCAACTTTATCATCAGAACTCACATATAATATTGTCCCTCTGGAAGCACCATCTTATACCAATGCGATTGGGTATTTTCCCGAAGTAAGCTAACGCACAAACCATTTATGTAAACAAAGTTTCTTGTTTTTATTCCTGCAATATTGAAGCACGTTCCAGTAAAGGGTGATAGTTGTTCTCTACAAGGGCGTGTATACCATTTAGTTTGAAATGATTATGTATCGAATTTTTTATTTTCAATTTCATTTCAGCAATGGAACTAGGCTGCATTGGAATATCAGCACTCTATATTTATACAAATTTATTTCTGACAATTTTTGCAGGTCAAGGGTGCAATATCAGCAATCAGATATAATGAACAGTTTCCTCGGCTTCCAGAGGATTTTGAAATTTCTGAACGACGGGATCTGGATATGTTTGACCTTTTAGAATATGTGTTTGGTTTTCAGGTTTTTTTTTTCTTTTACCTCCAGCTCGCCCCCAAACTCCGTCTTTGTTGGCATGAATATTTATGTTCTTGTGGAGAAACTGATAGAAATCATCGTTCTTTATTTTTTACTAGATTCAATATGGAACTTTGATAAGTGCTCTCACACAAGAATCTAATTCTTTTTCCTTTTCTTTCCTAATGTCAAATGGACCTGGTCTGTCTCCTCTCCTTTCTTCTCTCTCTCTCTCTTTCTATAATTCCCCAACCCTTAAAAGAAAATATAAGAAAAAGGATATATAAAGCCCTAAACATTTTTACGGAAACTTCATGTTTCCACCAATACAAAACAAAGAGAAAATAGATGAAGTGAAAAATGTAGCTTGATAAACAAAATATTGGGAGAAACTGGGTGTGGAATTTCATTTTCAAGTATTTCTTAAACTTTCTGTACATGCATGTTTCATTTAAAAAAAAAAAATTAGGTTGAAGATTAAATTAAAAAGATTTCTATGCTTCGGCATTGAGATTCACAAAATGTGGAGAGTTCCTTTTCCCGTTAAATGGATTGCATACCATAAAACATCTGCATCAATTTGCATGCTCATACATTAAAGAAAGGTCAGATTAGTTAAAAATTGTTAAAAGGTTTAAAGGATATATCTTAGAAGATTTTGTTTTATGCAGAAGCCATGGAGGAGATGGAGAATTAGAATTAATTAATTAATCAAATAAAACTGCAATGTAGGACTTGACTCATTGATCTCAAATATATTTAAACTTTTAAGGTGGTTACATGGATTCTCTTTTTCCGCACTAATCCACATGGAGGAGATGGAGAATTAGAATTAATTAATCAAATAAAACTGCAATGTAGGACTTGACTCATTGACCTCAAATTTATTTAAACTTTTAAGGTGGTTACATGGATTCTCTTTTTCCACTCTAATCCACTATGAGCTATATCGGAAGTTACCTATGAAAGTTCATCTGCTTTTAATTAACTCACGCCACATGATTTTTAGGCAACCTTCCTCTGAGCTTACCATTTATACCAGTCCTATCACTTTTTGTAAGTGTTGTATATGTTATGGCCTTGGTGCCTAAGCCATCCCAATCAGTTTTTACGCAATTATTATCATTTGATTTTAGAATCCCCTTTTTATTGTGTTTCACCTTGTTTCAATGCAATTTCATCTCAATATTTTCATTGATGCTATAATTTAATTCGTAGATGGTTCTACTTCATTTTTATTTTATATTAATATTTTTCCCTCACTTTTTTTTTCCTCGTATCATTCCTTAAGGGACATAGGTTTGATCTTGTAGAATTTGTTTTTTAATTTCCCAATATAAGATCGCTTGGCTTAATAGCATAACATAGGGTCCAAATAACATCAATTTGTCTAAATAGGCTATCATGTTGTTTAATTTAACACCGTCTTATAGCAGTCCTAAGATTTTACCTTTTAATCAATAGGACTTTGTCAATGACACAAATATTAATGTACTCTTCAACTTTGCCCAACCAATAATAATGCTTTGAGTAACTTCATCTCTAAATCTTATCCCCTATAAATAATCTATCTAATGTATCTGAACTATTGTCATTTAGATTTCTTAATGACCTCCTAACTCAGCCTTCAGCGAGTATTATGGTTGATTTGATAGGGAAAATGGGATATTTTTTTCTCTTTTCAATGCTTACTACAACTGAAGTACCTACTCTTCTCCTTTTCTACACCAGGATCTCACTGCTGTTGGTCTCTGTGGCTCGAGGTTATTAATAGACACAAAGGGAAAGCTGACCCCATGCCTAAGTCATAAGTTATCTCCTGCCTTACCAATAGTAGTTATGAATCCTCGATTGATATGATAGATGAAATGGTAGTTTGTTTCATAATTTAGTTAGGATATTGTCTCCCTTCGTTATCTTCTGTTCACCTCTTATAGGCTAGGAAAGGCTACCTTTGGCAGCCAAGTCAAAAATCTTGGTGATCTTGTGAGTGGCTGTTAAACTGTGATTGCAGTCTTTTTGACGAACTCCAATAGCTCCGAGGCTTAAGAGACAAAGAAAATAGTGGATACTTTTCTAGGTGGAAGGTGCCCATGTTAACAAATTGACTATGAAGGGGCCTTTTAGGCTTCAAATATATTAAGAGAGTGTTTGGTGGGGATCAAAATTAGATTTTTAGTGGATTGTAATAGAAACTTTTGAAATGTGTGGTTGAAAAGATGTGGGACCCATGAAAGATGGGGTTAATATTGATTGTTTGACTTTGATTTAAAATCCGGCCCAAACAGGCCCTAATTGTTATTGCCATGGCTTCAATGATGAACTATTGACACATTTTGGTTCTGATATTAGGCAAAATTTTGGTCCTCAGGGCTCAACATAGCATTTTTTTTTGGATACTTTCTTTGTCACAAACCCTTTATATATGATTGATTACATCAATGTATTGAATTTTGGCATTTCATTCTAAAACACAGCAGTACACCTGAAGAAACAGTACCATTCACCCTTTGATAACTGGATCCACATGGAAGTCCTTTTCCCTCGTATCGCTTTAAAGAAACCGATAGTTTACGCTAGATATCAGAAGTCCTTTTTTCGTTCTCGTACCGCTCCAGTAGTCTTAATGGATAACAGAAACTTTACTCTGGATATTAGACCACCCAGCACAATCCTCCACCTTTATCTACCGTGAGGACTGCTCGTGTTAGATCGAGAGAAAAATGGAACAGGTGGAGTTGCTAATGAATTAATATTTATGGTAAAAACGAATAATAATTAATTCATCATGAAACTTATTATGAATATGGAAGTATTACTTTAACCTCTAATTTCTCCTGTCAACGGATGTGATGAGTGCACGTTGTTTTATGCATTTCAAAAAGAACCAGCAAGTGATGTATTGGGTAGCAGTAGCACTGTATAACCGGATTAGCTTGAGTCAAGGATAAAGAGAGTGAGAAAGCATTTATGAGTTTTAAATAATTTTGGCATGCTATCTCTCTTTTGTTTCTTTTTAGTTTCTGTTGGGGAGGCTCTGGTTTAATTTTGTTAGGAGAAAAACATAAAGCTGTATTCAACTGCATGATTGGCAAACTATATGTTGGCAGTGTAATTATGCTCTTATTTAACAGTTGACATGCACTTGTTTTAATGATATTATATAGCCTCTGATATTCCTTCTCTCTCTCTTTTTAAAAATATTTATTAAGAATTTAGGATCTATAGTTGTGAAAGGACTTGCAGTCTCAATTCTTTATACCTCATCTAAAAGTGTAAGATGTTACTTGTCGGGAATTTATTTAGGGCGTGTTCGGTAGAGATTAAAATTGAAAAACTAGCCGTTATTGTTGACTTTTATTAGACGCGTGGGACCCAATAACGACCATATTTTCAATTAAAATTGGATTTTAATCCCGGGCAAACACGCTCTTAGTTTATATTTAGATCTTCAATGGAATGAAGAACAAGGGTGCAACGGATAGTCTTATTTAAAGCAACACATCTTTTCCGTCATGCACTTCTAATTTTAGGGGTTCTATTCTCTTGTTGCTCAAGTGTTACTCTTTATTTCTATCAGTTTCACATTTCTTCTATAGTATGAAAATGTTTAAGTCAATGCTAACTCATAGCGAATAGAAAAATGCATTGTTTTAAGCATATGCACAGTTGTGTTTGAAGCTGGAACTGTTTTTTCAGCTTATATATTACGTGCAATATTGACCAGCATGTCCCTTGGTGTTTTTTCTCTGTTTTCATGTTTTTTTATTTCATGTTCTTATTTTGGTTGATATCATTGATATTCGTCATTCCAGAAAGACAACATAAAGAACCAGCGTGAGAATGTCGTTCTCATGTTAGGCAATGCACAATCACAACTTGGCATACCCGTTGAGGCTGATCCAGTGAGTGGCACAATTAGTTTTGCTTTTTACTGGCGTTTTATGTGTGTGCATAAAGTCATTGTTATATCACTGCAATTCTATATTATAGAAATCAGTTTTAATTTATTCATTTGGCAGAAATTAGATGAGAAGGCTATAAGGCAGGTCTTCTTGAAGGTCCTAGATAACTACATCAAATGGTGTAGATACCTTAGGATACGCGTTGTATGGAATAGGTAACTTCTGCATTTTGCTGCTGTTTTTTTTTTAATTAATTGATCAACAATGTGTACTAATTATCTTTTGGAATCCGTCTCAACAGTTTGGAAGCTATTAACAGGGAAAGGAAGCTTTTTCTAATTTCTCTGTACTTCTGTATATGGGGTGAAGCTGCCAATGTCCGTTTTCTTCCTGAGTGTCTATGCTATATCTTCCACCATGTAAGTCTATGGGGTTTTAGCACTTTATGTCCTGTTTACGGATCAGGTCAAAATTTTCTATTTGGAGTTCTTTTACAAATCTTTATTTGTGGTACTTCGGTCTTTTAATTTTCTCATGTTCTGATTGTATGTCCTTCTTTATTGATTTTATTGCCAGTATTTTTGAGATTAATGTAAAATACAAGTTGCTAATTGCAAAGCTTGCTATGAAGAGTAATGGAATCTTGGTTAGCTAGCTCTGTGGTTTGAATATTGCTGTTATGGTTGGATAATATTAAAAAAAACGATCTTTTTTTACCAAGAAAGAAAATTAATGAACTTGTTATCATTGATACTTCGAATAAAAGCCAGGGGAGACAGATGTTTATCTTTGCTGTCACCCTGGGTCTTGGAATATCTTTGAAGGTTGTCATGGCGGATCATAATCTATCTATGCGAGCATTTAACAAATTTAATCAAATATCAGTGTGCTATTCTAGATATAATTTTTTTTTTTTTTTTTTATAGATAATCATAAAATTTTATTAATCAAAAAAGAATACACAGGAAGTGTATTATCAGTTTAAA
>CAIGRT010087620.1:0-22894 GCA_903798405.1 Fraxinus platypoda
CAAACCTCGACATTGCCCTTTTCAATGTAGGAGGACTTTCCCATTCCATCTGATTCAACTTAATCACAAAATCAATTTCTATGAAATCAATGAAGTCGGATGAATGTATGTTGGATTTCATCTTCATTGATTTCTACATTTTTGATCGGTTCCTTTGTGATTGAATTATCATTCACTTTAAGCCCATCAACAGCATTTCTTCGAATTGAACTGTCAATCCATATTTTAAATTCACGGGCAATGAGATGTCGGTCTCATTGACTCCTTCGAGTGGATTGTAGCCCCATTGTTGAAATCCTTCTCAATACATGTAATCTCCTATAAGCATATTTCTTTCATCCAACTTGGCAAGTTTTTTGAAGTATTTTGCAAGTACCTTCTCATTCAATATGGGAGGACCATCTCTCACAAACTTGATGTCCTCATCCCAATTGTAAAGTACAAAATCTCCCACGAGCATGCATTCTTCATCATTTTTGTCAATTGTTTGTTTTCGACACTTTAAGTATTTTCTAAGCCGAAGAAGTTTTGATGTGTGTAAACTAGTGTAAGAGAACAAGCATGGCCTAGTACAATGCATTGTGTAATAATTTTCACAACTTGGATATCCTCTAAACATATCTTCATAATCCATGAAGAGATTATCAATTGCAAAAATTTCGTTACTTTACCGCTGTGAGAATCATGCATAAATATATGAAAAGTACAAAGGGAGAATACTAGTACAAGATAGATTAAAACTAGTAGGGATAGCCAAAATATATAAAAATAAAAGTAAATAAAAAAATTATTAAAACTAAAATTAACTTGTTCACTATGAAAGTGCAAACCGCAAATGTTCGGATAACGTTCAAGTAATAAAGTAAACTTTTTGAGTCCGAGTTGTCGATCCCTCGAGAAATGTTTACTTTTGATTACACAGTTATAATTAATTTAACTCTCACAATAAAAAGAAACACACGGAGTAAAGGTTTTGATTTTGAAAATAAGAAAAATTGACTAAAACTCTGCAAAATAAAAAAACATAAACACTTGGAAATTTCGGAGAAAAACGTGATTGGGATTTATGGTTTCGTCTATCCGTCGCCTAATTAATTTCTCCACAAGCCAATAATAAATTACTTATTTACGATATTAGACCCGATTTTTCAATTTTAGTTAATTACATCTCTCGAGAAAATTAATCCTAATTGATTGGTTTAATCTATTATATCTCTATGTCGATTAAAACCAAACAACCGCATTAAATCTTTGTGAAAATAGCTTAATTGGTCACCTAGGGTTATGGGTACATCTCTATCTCCTACACAAACCTAGGGTTTCTACTATTTGATTAAAATGCACAATCTTCTCTTGAACGATATATAAATCACTAAACACAATAATTCATTGACCACACAAATGAAAATGCATAAAATAACAATAGCAAAAACACATGAAAATAAGTATTTAAATAATAAAAAGCAAATATTGAAATTAATTAAAGTTAGGTTAAACTACTACCATAAATCCCAACATGATGATCTGCATAGGTTTTCTGTCTATCTTGGGCAGATTTTATTTTGGATCTAAAACCTTATTTCTCCAAATTCACCCTAGTGAACTAGGAATCTACACTTTCTACCATATAGAGCTTCATAAAGAGCCTATCATAGTAGCCTGAAAGCTATTAATTATTGTATGCAAACTCCACCAAAGGTAGGTATGATTCCCAACTACCTCCTAGATCTTGGTACATGCCCAGAGCATATTTTCTAGCATCTGAATAGTCTTCTCAGATTATCCATCTCACTAAGGATGATAGACAATACTCATATTTATCTTCGTTCCCATAGCTCCCTAAATGATTTTTCAAATTTTAGAAGTATACATTGGGTTTTGATCTGAGACGATGGAGACTTGAACTCCATGCATTCTAACAATTTCCTTAACAAACAAAAGCACAAATTGTTCCATGTTGAAGTTCATTCTTACTGGAAGAAAATGTGCTGATTTTGTTAATCTCTCCACAACTACCTAGATGGAATTGTGACCCTTTGTTGATTTCGAGAAACCAACTATGAAAATCCATAGCTACCTACCCATTTTCATTCTAGAAAATTGAATATCTCGGATGACCTCTAATGTTCTACTTTGACTTGCTGGTAGATCGTGCATTTTCTACAAAAAGTCAAATACACCATTTCATATTTCTCCGCCAAAAAATATTCTGTGAGCTTATGAGCTTCCTCTAATATTTCCTTCGTAATCTCTTCATCCTTAGGTACACATAATCTTCCCTTGAATATCAAAGTATTATCATGAGCTATTTTCAAACCTTTTCGCTTACTTGTACCGACATCCACCTTAATCTTTCTAAAAGATGGGTCCTTGTCCTAAGCTTCCTTGATTTGCTCCGTAAGAATAGGTCATACATTTAAAGCTATAATTCTTGCTGACTCTTGAACCGATGGTATAACGACCTCTAATTTTCATTTTCCAAACTCCTTCACCAATCATTCTTGAGTCGTGGATGAAACTGCCGAAAGTCCAACTATTTTTTGACTAAGTGCATCAGCGATAACATTAGCTTTACTCGGATGATAATAGATAGTGAAGTCGTAATCCTTAACTAATTCTAGTCACCTTATCAATCTCATATTCAACTCATTTTGGGTAAAGAAGTATTTTAACTCTTATGGTCCAAGTAAATGTCGTAGGTAGTGAAGCCATCTTTTTAGAGCATGAACTACAGCCGCCAACTCTTAATCATGCATGGGATAATTCTATTCGTATTGCTTCAAGTGTCATCATGCAACACTATATATGACAAAACCATTCGAACCTTCTTATTGGGATATTACTGTAGTTGTGATTAAACGTTGTTTTAGTTCCTGAAAACTCTGTTCATACCTTTCTATCTATTGGAATTTCACCCATTTTCTAGTTAGTTGAGTCATTGGACCTGCTATCTTGGAAAATCCTTTAATGAATCTCCTATAATAGCCTATTTAATCTAAAAAAAACTAAGGATTTCGCATAAACTCGATGATCTAGGCCATTTTGTTACAGTTTCAACTTTGGCTGGCTAGACTTCAATCCTTTATATCGTAAACACGTATCTAAGAAAATTGACACGATCCAACCAAAATTTGTATTTCCTAAAATTGGCACACAATTTCTCCCTTCTTAGTGTTTCTACTACTATCCTTAGTTAATCCTCATGTTGTTCCTTATCTTTGGTATACACCAAAATGTCATTTATGAAAACAATGAAGAATTGGTCCAAAATTGATGAAATATTCTATTCATCAGATCCATAAATACTATGGGTACATTCGTCAATTCGACACGGTGAACTCATAGTAACATGTTCTAAACAATGTCTTTGGAATGTTGCTTGCCTTCGCTTGTAACTGATGATATCTTGACCTTAAGTCGATCTTTGAAAGCACCTTTGCTCATTTTAACTGATCAAAAGGCCTTCCATCTGGGGAATATGGTATCTAATTTTTATTGTGGATTGATTTAGCTCCCTATAATGAATACACATCCTAATCCATCTTTCTTCTTCACAACAACACTGGTAGGACACGCTTGGTTGGATATACCCCTTATCTAATAGTTCTTTTGGAGCTATCATATATGGAGCTTTAGACACTAGTGCCGCTCTAGGTACAATGTAGATTGTAAACTTCACTTGCCTATCTGGTGGTGAGCCGAGTAGGTCATTAAGTAATACATCAATAAAGCCTCGTACTATCGACATACTACTAACAGTGGACTTCGAATGTTGTGTTCTAGTAATGTTTACCAAAAATCGCTCGCAAATTTTTTCCTTAACATCTTTTTTTTCTTTTTGCCTGCAAAGCTGACATGCAAGTGAGTAAAGGCTTAACTCTCATCTTGAAAAAATAAAACTCCTATTTCCCAGGTTTCTAGAAAACTACTCCCTTTGCAAAGCATCAAATTTTCGCGTAATTGCTTCCCAACCAATCCATTCTGAAGATGGCATAGAAATTCGTTATCTCTAAAAGGTACAAATCAACTCTAAATTCTTTTCCATTCATTTCTATCTTGATTGTCGTAGCTATCTGGTTGGTGTTAATTGTTTTGCCTGATGGGATAGTAACTTCTAGACCACTAGAGGATTCTTCACATGCAGCATGGGAGTAAGAAATAAAAGTAGTAGAAATAAAGGAATGAGTAACTCTAGAGTTTATAAGTACATAAGCAAGTAGTTCAGATATTGATAAAATGCCCGCCATCACGTTTTGATTCTCAGTTGCCTCCTGTTGGGTTAAGGCAATGACTTTGGCTGCTCCCTTTATGCTTTACTCATTGTCCCTCCTTGGTGGGGGTTCCTGACAATTGGTAGAAATACGGCGCTGCTTGCTAGATAACACACATTCTTTCCATACAAACACTAGCTTCTATGGGCCTTATTGTACTTAGGACACGAAGAAATAACATTATACGACTTACTTGAACCTTGCCACCTTCCAAAGTTAGCCCTCCTCTTTTGTTCATTTTTTTTACCTCTCTGCGTGGCTCATTCCATTTCATCTTTCCTAAAAACTTAGTACTTTGCTGAATCATCCGATCAATTTTTAGTCAATTTGAAATTGCTTGAGATCATTGCAGAACCTAACTATACATGGTGAATTCATGGGATGCCATGATTCCTTCGATTTCTGGAAGCAATCGTAATTCGTAATTCGTACTTCTAGCTTTCTTTTGCCTTGTATCTATTCTTTTGCATACCTAGAGAGTTGTTCGAACTTCTTCTCATATTTGGCTAGTGGCATTTTTTCCTACTTAAGATGCAGAAACACTGCCTTCTTTTGATCTCAAGGTTTGTGGAAAATATTTCCCCATCACATCATCTTTCAAACGTGACCAAGTGAGGTTATGATATTATTCCTCAGTCCTAGTACGTGAAGCGGACTCCCACCAATGGTACGTTGCATCAATCAACATGAACTTAACATACAAAATTTTCTAAGCATCAATACAAGAGATGTGCTTGAAATTCACTCTAATCCTTTTATCCATTCCTCGACTGGCGATAAGTACGTTTTACACACTTATTTAGGTCACAAAATATGGATAAGTATTGGCAAATATATTGGAATATGACTTAATTTTATATAAATTATGTTTTATAGGATAACATCGATTACCATGGTGGAATTGAGAAAAAAAGAAGAGGAAAAAGGACTCAAATGGAAGAAAACTAAAGTTCAAGGACCAAAGTGCAAATAGCCAAAAAACGACCCGGAAGAAGAAACAAAGATGTGAAAAGAGTCGAATACCAAAATGGAGTTCGGAGACCAAAATGCAAAGAATGAAAGTTTGCTTGATCTATGAGGTCATATGTAGTGCTTCAGAGAATTTTAGGGTGAATATAGCTGATCTATGTGGTCGCATATGAGTGGACTATGCGGTCGCATACCACATTGACGAAGGAAAAATTATGGTTTCTTTATTTCAATAAAACTCTTTGGAAACAATTTTATTTATTTAATTATTTTTTGCATCCTTTAAAAACCTAGAGTCATCCAGAACGCGGGAGAACATATTTTTTAACAGCTTTTGGAGCATAAAGGGAGGTAAGAACATGAAGATCGATTCCAAGAACAAGAAGATTTTAAGATTTATTTTGGTGATGTCGATTCTTCAACATTTATTTTATTTTCTTTCTCATAACATGTTAGGCTAGTTTTCTTTGTGCTGGTAGAATGATGAACCATGATATGAGTTTTAATCTTTAGTTTTATATGTTTCACATTAAAAACACGATTTTGAATATTAAATGATTTATATGATTTTCTTTTCTCCACAATTATTGTGCACGGTAGTTGTATGAATTTGGTGGCTTATTTTATGCATTTGAAAGAAGGAAAATAGGTATGACATATATAAATTGTCATAGGGCCCGATAGGGGATAGAAATATACCGTTATACTTTATGTGAATCTTTAAATTTTTATAAAAATTCATGCACTTTTATGTGTTCGCATCTATCATAGAAATATATTTAGGTTATGAAAGTAGGTTTAACATTACTCGAGAAAGATTGTTAAATAAAATAAGAACATTGATTCGTCAAATTCAATTTTGTTGTCAACGTGTAAAACTAGGTTTAAAACTAATTATTGTATGGGAATTCGGGATCCTAGTTTGTTGTTATTCATTAAAACACATTAACTTGCGTTCAACATAATTTGCATTTAATTTAATTAATTCACTCATAATTGTATAAGTAGATTAATTTAGTTATAATTTTGTCACAAACAAACACGTCATATTATCCTTGTTTCGGTTAAGGTCGCGATAACTAAAATTAAACTAATCAATCTACATGGGACGATACTTGGATTCAACTCTACTTTATTACTTGTTAACGAACCGTACACTTGTGGTGATTCTAATTCGAAATATATTTTCGTAAACAAGTTTTTGGCGCCGTTGCCGGGGATTGAGTTTAGGTCAATGAAGAGGAAGCTGTTGATGAGGGAAATATGTTTGTTGGGGATTTCATGACACCACATATCATTTAGAATCAATCAAGTATTGTCTACCCTCCATTTGGGAAGCCTAATTTCTCACTGAAGACCAACATTATACATCTATTCCAGAATGAACATCAGTTTAATAGCAGAGCTGAAGAAAATCTTCATACACACGTCTCTCGATTCTTAGAGATGTGTCAACATTTTTTATATTAGTGTATTTTAGATGACGCTATTAGACTGAGGCTGTTTCCACACACTTTGCGTGATAATTGAGTGGTTAGATTCTCAACCCATCGCTAGTATCAGCATGTGGAATGATCTAGCCCAAAAGTTCTGCACAAAATTCTTTCCACCGGCTAAAATAGCAAAGTTGAAGCATGACATATCTATCTTCCATCAAAGTGAATTAGAATCTTTGATGAAGCTTGGAATAGGTTCAAGAAAACATGACATCTCTATTTTTCATCAAGGCGACTCCGAGTCGTTTGGTGAAGCTTGGAATAGGTTCAAGAACATGCTTCGGAAGTATCCTCACCACGGTATTAGCAAAGGACTCCAGGTCCAATATTTCTATGCGGGATTGCTTCCATCATTCAAAGGCATGGTGGATTCTTCATCTAACAGCTCTTTATCTATAAAGAAATTGACGAAACTTTGAAATTATTCGAGACAGTGGCTACAACTTTAGCCATGTGGGCTTCTGAGTGAGTTGTTCAAAAGAAAGAGCCAAGTGTATACGAGGTGGATGCTTACTCAGCTTTATCTACGAAAAGAGATTCATTATCTCATAAGGTGAATAGCATATCACATAGCCAATGCAGCACAAGCCAAGTTGTGAAGAGTGTGGGGACATATCATAATACAACAGACTGTCATATTCTCTTACAAGGAATGGAATAAGTGGATTTTGTACAACTGGGACAACGTCAACAGAATAATCCACATTTCGAGACTTATAATCCAGGATGAAGGAAGCACCCAAATTTCTCTTGGGCTAATCAGAATCAGAATAGGCCGCAGGGTCAGTTTCAGCAACAGGAAAAGAAGTTTCAGTTGGAGGAGATGTTCGGAAAATTTATAAAAAAAGACAAATCAATACATGGAAACTAATAATCAGTTCACGAGGAAGACTGAAACAACTCTCCAAGATTAGAGTGTTGCTATTAAAAACCCGGAGACTCAAGTGGGACATATGACACTTTCTATGACAGGCAGAGAACCAGGTTCACTACCCAATAATATAGAAATCAATCCCAAGGAACATGCCAAAGTAATAACAACTAGAAGAGGGGTACAATTATCGAGAATACATGTCAAGAGGCTAGTTGTGAGTAAGGAAATAGTACCTTCATCAGATGAAGAGCATGTGGAACAGACTAAACATACAACAGAAGCAGTTGCTAAGGAGAATTCGGATACACCACGAGTTAGGGTAACCACTCCTATCAATCCTTATGAGCCTCCTATTCCATTTCCACAGAGGTTGAAAAGGCACAAATTGGATCAGAAGTAGACAAAATTTCTAGAGGTCTTCAAGAAACTCCACATCAACATCTCATTTGCCGATGCACTCATCAAATGCCGCGCTACGCCAAGTTCCTAATGAATATCCTATCCAAAAAATGTAAACTAGAGGAACATAAAACAGTGATGTTGACTGAGGAGTGTAGTGCCAGAATCTAGAAAAAGCTACCTCCAAAGTTAAAAGACCTAGGGAGTTTTACTATACCTTGCAACATTGGATATTGTTATTTTGATAAAGCTTTATGCGATTTAGATACAAGTATTAATTTAATGCCACTTTCTGTTTTTAGGAAACTCGGATTGGGAGAGGCTAAAGCAGCTACGGTAACTCTTCAGCTAGCTGTTTCGATCCATTACTCATCCAAGAGGGATAATTGAAGACATATTGATTAAGGTGGAAAAATTCATCATCCCAGCTGATTTTCTCATTCTTAACATGGAGGAGAACAAGGATATTCCACTTATATTAGGCTGACCATTCTTAGCTACATGAAGAGCTCTTATTGATGTTCATAAGGGTTAACTAATATTGAGACTTGGTGAAGAGCAAATTTTTTTTTCTATGTCTTCAAAGCCATGAAATTTCTTACTAAGTTAGACAGCTTTTTTAGATAGATGTAATCGAGAAGGTGATCCAAGACAATTTTCTGCTACATAACCCATTGGATGCATGTGAGGCATGCATTGTACACTCTCAATCCATTCACACTAATTCTCATGAGATCGAGGAATGTGCAAGGTTTCTGGATACCAATCCACCATACACACTTAAACATTATTTTGAGGAGTTGGGAACCGGTCCTACAAAGCCTTTACCATCCATTCAGCAGCCTCCTAAATTAGAACTCAAGCAACTACCACCTCATCTTTGGTATGCTTATTTAGGGAAGTCCTTTACATTCCTGTTATTATTTCAAATTCAGTCAGCAAGGTGGAGGATAAGAGGCTATTTCGGGACTCAGAGATAATAAGACAGCCATTGGATGGTCCATTACAGATATTAAAGGGATCAACCATTCGCTGTGCATGCATAAGATTCTCATGGAGGAGAACTTTCGACCAAGTGTAGACGGTCAGTGGAGGCTAAATCCAAACATGAAAGAGGTAGTCAGAGCAAAGGTATTGAAACTCCTGGATGCAGGTATCATCTATCCAATATCAAACAATGCATGGATCAGCCCAATTCAGGTTGTACCAAAGAATGGTAGTATCACGGTGGTGCAGAGTGTCTATTGGATTTCAACACTTTAAAAGAGAAGTTGACCTCAACACCATTGATGATTGCACTGGATTGGAGTTTGTCGTTCGAATTAATTTTTGATACAAGTGACTATGTTGTGGGTGGCGTATTAGGACAGCGTAAGGTGATTTACTATGCAAGTAAAACTTTGAACGACGTACAATTCAACTATGCTACCACTGAGAAAGAGCTTCTAGCTATGGTCTATGCCTTTGATAAATTTCGATCATATCTTGTTGGATCAAAGGTCATAGTCTACATTGATCACGCTGCCTTAAAATACTTGATAACAAAGAAGGATGCTAAACCAAGACTGATCCACAGAAGGGGAGTGAAAATGTGGTAGTTGATCACTTATCGAGACTTGAGCCTAGAGAGCAAAAAGAGTCAGTAGAGATAAATGAGATTTTTCCAGATGAGCATATAATTAGTGTGGAAGAGGAGCCTTGGTATGCGGATATAGTAAACTATTTAGCCAAATCTATCATTCCACGAGATTATTCAAGTCATCAAAGAAAAAAATTCTTCCCCGACTTGAAATATTATTTTTGGGAGGATCTCATTCTCTACAAGAGAGATGTAGATCAAATTATTTGAAGATGTGTTCCTGAGGATGAAGTATCTCAAATACTGGAGTAATGCCATTCATCTGCATACGCAAGACACTTTGAAGCATCAAAGACAGCTGCTAAAGTTTTACAGTCTGGGTTTTATTGGCTTTCACTCTTTCGGGATGCTTTTGAGTTCGTGAAAAGGTGTGACAGATGTCAGTGCACGAGAAACATCTCTAGAAGGAACGAGATGCCTTTAAATAGCATTCTAGATGTAGAA
Source organism: Fraxinus platypoda (assembly GCA_903798405.1). Lineage (NCBI taxonomy): Eukaryota > Viridiplantae > Streptophyta > Magnoliopsida > Lamiales > Oleaceae > Fraxinus > Fraxinus platypoda. The sequence goes on from CAIGRT010087620.1 coordinate 10,093, forward strand.
CTTTTTGACATATGGGGGATTGACTTTATGGGGTCATTTCCTCCATCGTTCTCAAATCAGTACATCCTAGTTGTTGTTGATTATGTCTCAAAATGGGTAGAAGCAGTAACATTACCAACCAACGATGCCATGGTGGTAATTGGGTTTCTGAAGAAGTACATTTACACCCATTATGGTACACCTCGAGCTATCATACGTAATGGGAGCAAACACTTTTGCAATCGGCATTTTAAGTCCTTATTAGCTAACTATGGCGTCCATCACCATATAGCTACTCCTTATCACCCTCATACCAGCGAGCAAGTTGAAATCTCCAATCGTGAATTAAAGCAGACACTTGAAGTGACAATGCGTTCTTAGAGAAATGATTGGTCTAAGAAGTTTGACGACACGTTGTGGGCTTACAGAATAGCATTCAAAACACCTATAGGCATGTCTCCTTATCGCTTGATTTTTAGGGAAGCATGCCACTTGCTAGTTGAATTGGATCATTGTGCTTACTGGGAGGTTAGAAACTTAAATTTTGATTTGAAAGCAGCTAGTGAAAAGAGATTATTTCAGTTGAATTAAATGGATGAATTTCGACTGGACGCCTATGAGAACGCAAAACTCTACAAGGAACGCACCAAAAAATGGCTCGAGTGCATATTTAAAGAAAAAAGTTTGAGGAGGGCCAAAAAGTCTTATTATACAAGGAAAATGCTATGTGTACACCACAAGGTGTACACAATCCCTTACACCCCTCTCACATGGAGGGGGGTCCACAAATATTTTATAGTGTGTGGGCCCCCCTCCATGTGAGGGGGGTGTAAGGGATTGTGTAGATAATTATGTACACATAGCACTTCCCATTATACAATTCGAGACTCAAGCTTTTTCCGGGAAAGTTGAGTCGAGGTGGTCAGGTCCATACACCATTACCAAGATATTTCCATATGGGGCTATAGAGATCACTCATGACAGTAAGTGGACGTTTAAAGTTAGTAGACAGTGGCTGAAGCCTTACTGGAGTGGTGAATTCTCAAAAGAAAAGTCCATCGTTCATTATCAAATACCAGAGTGAATCAATCACCATAAAGTCAAGTTTTGGACTCTAAACAAGCGCTTATTGGGAGGCAACCTAACGTCTCTTCCCTTTTATTTATTTTGCTTTATGCATTAGATTAGGAATTTTTCGTATTTTTGATGATTTTTAGTAATAATAGGTTATTCATCGTCATTATAGGCCACAAAGAGTCTATGCATGGTCCACACTAGAGTTACAGGTGTTGTGCACAAGTTTGGGGGCAATGGGAAGCCAGTTTGAGCTGTAGATGGAAATTTTCGAATCAGATTTTTAAATACCCACACACACGGCATTTCCCCTTCGCAATTCACAACCTACAGCACTTCCCCTCTCAATTCACACACACGGTGATTTCCAACTAGTATTCATCTTTCATTTATCAATCATCAATATCAACGAAAACCTCAAGGTATGTCATCAAATTCTCTTTGCCCTCATTCTATGTAAGTTCTTAATTATTATTTTGAGAAAGAAATTAAATGCTAGAGATGGAGTAAGGGAATTAGGTAGATGATGGAGTTTGTGATTTTGAGTTGAATTGAATTGAGAAAATTATGGCTTGATTAAAACCAAGGTCTTGGAAATTTTGTGGAAAAATATAGTGCTTGCAATGTGTTTGATAAATTGCATATGTGAACATTTGTGGTGAATTATGTTTAATTTAGCATTTGACATTGTTGATATGTGTTTTGGATTGATTTTTGTGGTGAAATTCATTGACAAGTGTATTTAAAAACACCAAAACCTAAAGTGACACACATAGGCATGACATGGTTAGGCACACGTCACTTCATGTCCCTTACTTCGTCCCTCAGTTTTCTAACCCAAACAAGGTCCCTTTGACCTCATATTTGAATATGTGTAATAGCATTATAAACTCTTTCATATGCTCAGAGATCGCTCAGACCTCATATTTGAATATGTGTAATAGCATTATAAACTCTTTCATATGCTCAGAGATCGCTCAGAAAAATTTCGATTTTTCTAGCTGATACCTGGAGGCGAACTTCCTTGGTTGATCATGGTTTCAAATGAAGAATTTTCGTTGTTTGAGTTGATTTTGGGTTTGTGAACTACATTTTGAATATTTTTTTAATACCCATACTTCCTTTCATATTTTACCGAGCATGGCATCGTTACATCCATTTTTGCTTTATTTGGTTTCATTACTTGAATTCCTTAAGTGCAAGTGTTGTATACATGACTTTAACATAAGTTTGGGGGATTTAGTTACTCGTGCTATTAGCTTATCGTCAAGTGAAATATCATTCATTTATTCATCACAAAGAGATAAATATTTCCAATTTTGTTTGTGTTTGCAGGATGCATCCTAAGCGGGTTGCTAAAGGAAAGGATAAGTTGTCTCCACTTCTAGTACTGTTCGTACCCGGGAATCGGACGGGGTGTAAGACAGTTTTGGAATCAAGAGGTCATAACTAGATACGCAGATATCATTAGCCATTGGGCATTTCTTGCGGAGAGGTCGGTTAAACTAGAGGACTTCCCAGGGTTTGGGATTGTTACCATGGTGTAGAATTGTGTATGGGAAAAAGTGGTAGAAAGACCACACCTAATACACGAGGAACTTGTTCGGGAATTCTACGCCAACTTCAATAGTGAGACAAACACCCCTGGATCCGAGCATTTACATCGGACATGGGTGAGAGATAAGTAGATTATGTTTTTACCAGAGGTCATACATGAATATTATCAGCTCACCTGAGACAACGTTGTCCCAATTCCAGGTAATTTCCATTGGAACGAGGTGGGTGATGTTTTGCTTGGGTGAGAGAATGCTTGGCCACTGCAAACGCGTAGCATCAGATTGAGCTTACGCCTTCAATAGCTATTTTGTGGATGTTCATGTGTCATAATGTTGAGCCTACATTCCATCGAACAACATTCACTGATCCCAAGGCAATATTCATCTACCACTTGGTGAGAGGTCAGAAGATTGACTTGGCGACATTCATCTATGAACATATTCACTCCCAAGGGATTTGGGGGACTAACATCATTCTTTGATATTTTCGAGCCTAATCAGAGCTCAATAGTGAATATCCTATATGGGGAGGTTCTAGAGAGACCTGACGCTTTTATTAAGCGTACTAAATTTGAGGCTCAAGAAAGAGCTCGGGAGAAGTATAGAGATCAATTAGAGAGGGAGCGCATTAGATAGCCAGCTGAGCAAGTTTAGGCAGCTGATGACGTTGAGATACCTCAGGCTCCACCACCACCTAACGATGTCGATACACAGTTGTTGACATAGATGTTCGCTACTATGACCGGCTCTAGTCGAGATATTCAGAGTCTCCAGTAGGTTGTGGCACCATGAGTGTGGGTATCAAGACAGTGCAAAGTGATTTGTTGACCACTAAGAATTTTTTTGCTACTGCCAGTAGGGAGTCTTTGGCTGCAAGGAGAGAGGTTGAGATCCTAAATGGACGGTTGAATAATTATATGGGCAGAGTTGATGGTATACAACTGAGGGCTAATGAGATGTGGGACCGATTGGGCAGCATTGAGAATGAGGTTTAGGAGCAGTCGACACTACTTAAGGGTATGCATGGGCAGCTTGACGAGGATTTTGGTATGATGAGAAGCTTACAGACTGAGCTCCCACAATAGTCTGAGTTGAAGAGACAGATTTTTGCACGACTGCCTACACCTTCAACAGATGGCACATCTGGCTCTACATTTTCCCCACCATCCTCACCGTCACATCCATATTGATCAGGGGAGTATTCTTCACCTTTATTTTGGTACCTCATTTTGTTTTTGTCCTAAACTTCTACATTTCACTAAATTTGCTACACATTGAGGATAATGTGTTGTATAAGTTTAGGGGTGGCAGAAGAATAAAAGATTTTTCATGACACCATGGTTATTCATTAATATTTTTGTGAAATTTATCGCTTTTTGTGTGATTGTTCGTGTGAAAAAAAAAATTTGTAGTTTTTTTTTTTTTTAATATTTGCTTATTTTTGTATGTGCTTGTGTGGGTTTGATGATCTTGCTGACAATGATGTTGAATATTGAAATAAGTATGGACTATGAATGTCAAAATATTACACGATTAGATTAGCCAATATCTGTTTATGTGAAACTTGACATTCTTTGTGCACGACATTCATGTTTTATACATTAAGTGAGTGATTTGGCTCATTACATAGAGAAAAACTGAATATAGTAAGTTAAACCCAAATAACCTCTATTGTATTTATCTATAATCTATTTATAGAGTAGTTTGGAGGTGGTTGAGCTGTTACAAGGAAATATTGGGATGAGTAGGGGTTCCATGCATGAATTTTTTCTTGTGTGGATTGTCTAAAAGTAATGAAACGAAGATGAGGTGAAAGTCTTAAGTTAGGGGTTGGTTTTAGAGGCTGAATGTCTAAAAGAAAGGAGCATAGCACTAAACTATGTGTGTATAAAATCATCTTTTTGCGCATGTATAACTCGAATGAATAAGCATGCAAGGGTTCAAACCTTGGTGCCCTATGGTCATTTGACTTAGGAGTCATCCGCCTAAACCTCGCTACATGGATTATATAGAAAGTAAATGAGAATATGTTTGAAAAAAATGAAAAACAATAATAATTGAGAAAAAACACAATTACATTGATTAAGCCCCTAGACATTTGGTTGATAGAACTATACCTTTGATATGAGGCAAGTAGCTTAGTTTAGTCTTAAAGGTAGATGCAGTAAAAAATATAGGAGAATCTCGACTTGTTGAAATATGAACTTGTGATAGTAAGATCCATCCAAGCTAAGAGAGGGTAAGGAGTAGAATTAAATAAGTTCAACTTAAGATGCACCTCGGGAGAATTAAGTGAAAATAATAAGTTTGGGGGATGTGTATCTCTTGAGAAAAGAAAGGAAATATTTGATTACTATGGGTCGGGAATTGAACCAATCACGAGCTTAATATGTTTACATGAGTTTACACCCACACACACATCGATTTTTGCATGTAATTGGTATAGGTTGATTTGATTTTGTAATGTTGAAACTATTCATTGTGTTGATAGTTAAATTTCAATCCTGAGACACGGCAGGTTGTCAAACCATATTTGGAGTTAAGCTACAATTTGTTTGAGGACAAACAATTGTTCAAGTTTGGAGAATTTGATAAGTGCATTTTACACACTTATTTAGACCACAAAACATGAATAATTGTTGGCAAATATATTGGAATATAGCTTAATTTTAGATAAATTATATTTTGTAGGATAACATTGTTGAACATGGTAAAATTGAGGAAAAAAAAGCATAAAACGACTAAAATGGAAGAAAATCAAAGTTCATGGACCAAATTAAAAATAGCCAAAAGATGACTCGAAAGAAGAAACAAAGATGTGAAAAGAGTCAAACACCAATTTAGCGAAAGAATGAAGTGTTGGAAGAAAAAGAAACGAGAAAGAGATCAAGAAATGAGAAAACGGAGTTCGGAGACAAAAATGCAAATAATGGAAGTTTGCTTGAACTATGCAGTCCCATAGTTCTTCTTACATGCGGTCGCGTGTAGTGCTTCAAAGAATTTCAGGGATAATTTAACTGATCTATGTGGTCGCATATAAGTGTACTATGCGGTCGCATAGTACATTGACGAAGGAAAAATTCTAGTTTCCTTATTTCAATAAAACTCTTATGGAAACAAATTTTATTGTGTCCTTTAAAATCCTAGAGCCATCCAGAACGTAGGAGAACATATTTTTAAGAGCTTTTAGAGCATAGAAGGTGGCAAGAACACGGAGATCGATTCCAAGAACACGAAGATTCAATTCAAGATTTATTTTGGTGATGTTGATTCTTCAATATTTGTTTTGTTTTCTTTCTCATAGCATGTTAGGCTAGTTTTCTTTGTGTTTGGAGAACGATGAACCATGTAATATGCACACATGGAAGGGATTTGCCTCTCGTTTATGAACATGAAGAGCATTTTTATTAATAGCATAATTGCATAGGTTGAGGAAAATCATCCAGACAAAGCTGACAATATGAGCCTACTAATAGTACGCTCTCAAGTGTTCAATGTTCCAAAGGTAGGGCTGCATTTTCCTCCTAAGTCCTCAATCTTGTAGGTTTTGAGCCTTAGCTCTTCAGATATGCAGTAGGGGCCTTTCCAATTAGGACCAAGTGTCCCCACACCTAGTGCTTGGAAGAAAGAAAATCCTCCTTAGTACAAGATCTCCCATTTGAAATGACCTCTTTTTTACCTTGGCATTATAATATCGAGCCATCTTCCTCTGGTAAGCGGCTAGCCTCATTTGGGAATCATCTTTCCTTTCTTCAAAGAAATCCAATTCACACTTCCTTAATTCGTTTTTAGATATTTCATTAAAATGAATTCGACAAGACGAAGGCAATCCAACCTCGACAAGGCTCGTAACCTTAGCACCGTAGGTCATAGAAAATAGGGTTTCTCCTATCGTTGTTCAATTTGTGGTATGAATTTCCCATAGTACTTAGGAAAGCTCATCCACCCAAGGACCTTTCAATGTATCAAGTTTCTTTTTCAAGATGTGCTTGATAGTCTTGTTGACTGCCTCGACCTGACCGTTTGCTTGGGGGTGATGGGGCGACGAGAAGTGTTTTTTTTATCATAATTCTTCGCAAAAGTCCCTAACCTTCTGTTGTCAAACTGCCTCCCATTATTCGATACATGTGAATGGAGAATTTCGAACTGACCAAACAAATTTGGAATTATTGACCTCAGTCATTTTTTCCAGGGGTTCAACTTCCACCCACTTGGTGAAGTAGTCGATGGCGAAATAGCATAACTGACAGTACCTCTCGCTTTAGGCAGTGGCCTATGAGGTCGAATCCCCCATTTAGCAAATGGCCAAGGGCTCGAAACAACAGTTAATTCCTGAGAGGGTTGCCTTTGGATGGTGAAGAAGCATTGACACATGTCACATTTCCTTGCGAATTGAAGCACATCCTTCTTGAGTGTTGACTAATAGTATCCTTGTCTTAGTATTTTGCATGCAAGCTCTGGGCGGCCACTTGTGTGATTGCCACACACTTCTTCATGCACCTCGCGGAGCACATAATTAGCCTCCTCTCCCCTAGTGCATCGGAGAAGAGGCAATGAAAATCCTCTTTTGTATATAACCTCATCTTGAAGCACGAAATAAGCAATCTTCCTTCTGAGTTTATTGGCTTTTTCCTTATTCTCTTGTAGACTTGATCCTTAAGGAAGACGATGATTAGCTGTATCCAAGATGGGGTTCCTTTAATCCACATAACTTCTTCTTCCTTAGAAATGGACGGTTTAGCAAGGTGTTCAATCGGTACCACCTTGAGTAGCTTGAAGGCCTTTTTTACTGGCCAATTTGGATAACACATCGACATGGATATTTTTAGCTCATAAAATTTGGGTTAGCTCGGACGTCTCAAAAATTGGTAAGAGATCCATGACCTTCTTGAAGTATGCTGCCATATTTTTGTCCCTTGCAGCGAAGTTACCATTCACTTGGCTCATCACCAATTACAAGTCGTTGTTAACCAGTATCTTCACCCGCATCTCTCTGGACAATCTAAGGTCTGCCAATAATGCCTTATACTCAGCTGCATTGCTGGAGGTTTTAAACCCAAATCTTATTGTACAATTGAGCTTGTGTCTCTCTGGGCTGACCAATACTACTCCGGCTCCCGATTCTATTTCTCCGAAGAAACTGTCCACGAATAAGTTCTAGGTGGAAGGATCTACCAGCTTACCGCCATTTCAACATCTAGAGCGTTTGCAAAGACCATTATGAAATCTGCAAGTGCCTAACCTTTTATAGAGGTCTTGGTTTGCACACAATGTCAAACTCACTTAACTTTATGGCCCATTTCATCATCCTTCCCGAGGCATCAAGCTTCTATAGTACTTGCTTCAGTAGGAAATTCGCTAACACATGTATGCTATGAGCCTGAAAATATGGCCTTAGCTTTCTGAAAGCAATAACCAAGGAGAAAGTGATCTTTTCTATATCCGAATAGCGAGTTTCTGCTGGTAAAAAGGCTTTGCTTATGTAGTAATTGGATAGTTGTGTGTCGTCTTCTTCCTTCGTAAGTATGGAACTCATAGCCTCTACAGAAACAGCTAGGTACAACAATAAGGATTCTCCTTCTTTGGGATTCAAGAGGATGGGAGCTTGTCAAAATGGTTCTTCAGCTCTTGGAAATCTTCTTCGCATTCCCCGTTCCATTGTAATCTCTTTCCTCCCTTAAGGACTGTAAAGAATGGAGGGCATTTGTCGGTGACCTTCGTGAAGAACTAACTTTGTCCCGCTAAAAGACTTGTGAGGTTTTGCACCTCTTTAGGTTTACTAGAAGACTTCATGTCCAATAAAACCTTGATTTTTTCAGGGTTAGCCTCTATGTCTTGTTGGTTGACCATGTAGCTCAAACAATTTCTAGAAATAATGCCAAGGCACATTTGAGTGGATTTAGTTTCATCCCGTATCTTCTCAAAATTTTAAAAGCTGCATCAAGGTGCTCGACATGGTTCGCATCCCTGAGGCTCTTTACCAGCATATCATACACGTAAACTTCCATTATTTTGTCAATGAGGTCAGCGAAAATTCTGTTGACAAGCCTTTATTAAGTCATCCCGATGTTCTTTAGGACAAACAGCATGACTTTGTAATAGTAAAGTCCCCTATCTGTGATGAATGAGGTATTTTTCTCATCAAATGGGTGGCCTCTGAATACTAGGTCCAACTTCTTCATATACCAAAGAGGGCACTGCATTTTAGGTGGCAGTTGCTAACACTATCTTGAAGTATGGGCGATGGTACGTCCAGACTGAGTCCACTGTTGGTTTTCAAAATGTAAGACATGGTCTCTTGTCTACTTTTGAGGTGGGGAAAGTCCCATCGAAGTTCAAGTGCGATGGTCTATTAACTCTTCATTGACAATCTCACTTCTCATCATCTCCACCAGAGCGTCGTACGTGTAGGTTTCTTATTTCGCACATCCCTCTAAAAAGGGGTACTCGTGTTAAAGCCTCCCCTTAGAGCTAAGAGAGCCTCTTTGTCTGTGACTTGTTCATAATAAGTCATCCCATCCATAAATCAGGCTAAGTAGCTTTTCAAGGTTTCACCTTTTTGCTGCCTCATATCTTACAGTCTTTGAATGGGGCCTCTCTTTCCTTACTGGACAAGTATTGGTTTAAAAAGACCTTCTTCAGGTCCGGCCAGCTCCTTATACTTCCAGTCGGTATATAGTTATACCATATCTCAGTAGCCCCCGTAAGTGTGAGTTAGAAGGCTCTACAATTCAACGCTTGCAAAGCTCTCCTAAGACTCATGTGGGTTTTATAATTGTTAAGGTGCTTTACCGGATTGACCTTTCCTTCATATTTGGGAATATTTGGTGGCACAAAGTGGCTAGGAACATGGGCATTCCTCAATTCTCGTGAAAATTAGAGACTTTCATCCTCATCATCTAATTCAAAAGACTTGTGTGGGCCATCTGAATCCTCCTCCTCAGCCTGGCATCATGGGGGTTGTGATGTACCGGCTTGATTCCTCAAATTGGCAGCATCCCTTCTTTCCTGTCTATTTCTAGGTAGAGGGGCCTTTTGGGGCTTATGGCCTTGTTGCTTTTGCATAGAAGGTGGTTGCTGGGACCTATTTCTAGGCATTGATGGAACAATCACGTCGAAGACACTAGTGGATCTCTGAGGTTCATGCTCCTGCGCATATTCTGGGGGGAAGTTTTCCTTCTCTTGAGGTAGATTACTAATGAGTCTATCGGAGATGTAGTTTGTTTACATGTCCACCTCTAACTCCTTTTCAACAGGACTAGGCTCTCTTCATTGCCTTTGGGAGTAAGTCCCTTGGTTATGTTCTTCCCCAGCTTGCTAGAATGCGCGCTAATAAGGTATTTGATATCCAGTTTACCCTTGTATTTGCATAAGTAATTGCTACATGATAACATTTTGCTAGGCTATGTTCCTCATATTTGTAGCCATCTCTCCTACCTCTCTTGCTAAATGCGCAGTTGTGACGTCGACGAACATTAGCTTTTGTCCGAATAACTTCTTCTTCTAAGGCCTCCTCCGGTTGATTCCTGGCTTGTGAGCCGTAGTGGCTAGAACTCATGATGCGATCGAAATTGGTATACCAGGCAGTGTTTTTATTGGCACCTCTCTTAGTATTTTTTTCACTTGTCATTTCTTTAAGAACTAGAGCATTTCTTCAAGAACAAGAGCCTTTCTTCAAGGCCTTTCTTTTGAACAATTCTTCTAATATCTTCCACTACAAAGGAATTTGTGGTTATGGTGTTGTTTTTCACATATAATGTCAATCTGTTAACCTCAAATTTTGTACCTCCAATGTGGCCAACAAATCCTAAGGCTTTTTCGTCAACGTAAGCCTGATTCCTGCACACTTGGACAAATTGTTAGTCACATGTGGCTTTCTCCAGTGGTGGTGGAGTTGGTCGTGCACACTCCAACGGTCAAGTCTGTTGGGGAGATAAATGCATGAGTGTGGGAGGGTTTTGGACATGAGCCTCCAATGTAAAAAGGGGGTCGGCCTATCAAGGATAATAAAAGAGCGAAGTTGTAAGTTGAGAGCATAAACTTACATTACCTTGAAATGACACTAAATGTGAGCTTTTATAATATAAAAATGATGATTAAGAGTCGTTAGATGAGGGGACACATGACCTCATTCGACGGTTGGGACCTCTATCATTGCCTCAATTAATCATGCACATTAAATGCTAATACAATTTTATTATCCATAATACCTAGCTTACGGCTTCAGAATTGACTTGTTTAGTTGGGAAGGACCGGCAGCAGTAGTAGGTTGTCATATCAATCACATACCATGGATAACCCAAGAAGATTTTGTACCGAACTCCTTTAGTGGTTCCCTAGCGATGCAAGCCCGGTTCCTTCAACGGGCGTTAACATGGTCCAATAGGTTCGGTCTCCGCATATCGGCTCGGCATATTCACGATTTTGATGAAGTGGCCTTCGTGTTACTTTGAAAGTACATTATATTTCATTATTACTTCTTCAAATGCAATAGATCAATATTTTTTCTAAAATATTGAAAATTATAATTTCATGCTCTTCAGGAGCAATCACATATTATTATAATAATTCATATAAGAATTTACTCTTCGGGAATAAAAATATGATTTATGTTAGATCCTATTTGATTATGTTCTCCGAGAGTAAGTAAAATTTAATTAAAATATATGTAAATAATATTGTGCTGCTTCAGGAGCAACAATATTCCAATAGAAAGACCTATAAGTAATATTCTTTTAAAATATTAATTATAATGTTGTGCTACTTCAAGAACAGCAACATGATAGATTATCAATTTTAAATTTATTAAATAACATCTAAAAAAATTTAATCAGATTAAAAGTATTAATTACCAAACAAACATGATATGATATAAAAATTAATTACCAAAAATGCATTAGGAAAAATAATCTTCATATATAAAAATTAACTAAATCTTTTACTAACATGCAAAAGATACAGAACACGTGAATTCACGTATATAGAAGTTAAATGCATGAATAACTTCAAAATGAATTCCATATACACAAAAGCTAAAAGCGTGAATTCTACATATCAAAATGCAATGATTGTGGCAGAATTAATTTATATGTAAAAAAAATTCATATGTATATAAAAAAACTGGGAATTAATGCATATGTATATAAAAAAAAAAATTCAGATATAACTAAATTGATTTCGATACACGTGAGATGATTATACTTATAAAAATTATTGCCTTCTAACGAATTCACTTTGATTTTGAAAGAATCGTGCTGATAACTTATTATAAAAAGAGAGAGAAAATAGAAGAAAATCATAAGTCAATAGAGTTGTGTGTTTTATTAAGAACCAAGCCCCATATTTATAGGGAATGATTAAGATTACAATGGTAATAATTTCTAGAATTGAGGGGTACAATTGTCATTCACTGTAAATTTACCATTTACAACATTTTATACATTTTTTGAGTTAATTGTTTCAATAATCACTCAATTTATACCATAATCACGCGTTACTCACTAAATTTCAAAGTATTTCATAGTATTCACTGAACGTCATCTGTTTGCACTCCATCAATCAACCTAAAAAATTCATTACTTTCTTCGCTGACATAGCTAACGAAAATCTCACGTGGCAAGTTACAATCATTCAAAAAATTACAACTCAACCATTGTTCTATTACTTATCCAACTCACACTTATAGTTCTCATCAAATTTTAAAATACATCCCAATAATCACTTGGGAGGTTGAGTAGTTATGCGTATGATGGTTCTTCTATTTTTCTTATGGTGATACAGTCTGGGTGTCTCCTTGGAAACCATGGACGCTTTGTGACCTTATCATTGGAGAAGAAAGAACAAGCATTGAACGCCCATGATGAGATGGCATTGATCGAAAAGCCGCACCAAGAAGAAAATACAGCAACCGCGGATGCAGAAGGCAAAGAGGAGACGACTGATGGAAACGCGATAAGCACATCTTCTGCTTATCAAATGGCTACTTCCTATTTACAATCTCGTACAAAAAGTATTCTTCATTCACTAAGTTGATAATGAATATCAAATGACTACTTCCTATGTATACTTTTAACTGTTGGCTTCTGTTTTATTCACTAAGTTGATAATGAATATCATAATTTTTCGCTTACCCAATTCATTTGACATTATTGAAAACACTCCATGTTGTCTTGTGATATCTTTTTGCCCTTGTT
>CAIGRT010087654.1:0-13896 GCA_903798405.1 Fraxinus platypoda
TCGCGGATTCTGAAAAAAAAAAAAACTTAACCGGCTTAGTCGGCTCGGCTTCGCGACTTATGAATAGTGCCCTCCAAACTCACCCTTTTATTTATGTAGGATAAGATAAATTGAAGTCTTGAGGGAGGAGATTCCTAAAAGACAAGTACAAACCTTAACTGTTCCCACAAAAAAAAAAAGTTCGACTATATTAAGATATTTTATTTAAATATTTGTTTATATGATAAAATTTGATTGAATTAAAATTTCATTAAAAAAAATAAAAAATACTTGCATTAGTATGGGCGGTGGGGGTTGGTACAAAAGCCATCACAATCGAATCTTGCAGGGATTTAAGACCAGATTCAGTGTAGAATGGAAGTCCCTTTCTGGAAGAGCAATGCTACATTACCAGAAATTTTTTTTTACAAAAATGCTACAGATATTCACATTGGGGGTGGGCCCCATTTTTTGGACATTATTTAATTCACATGGGGCCCACACCCCATGTGAGAGTATGGTAATTTTTTTTTCTGTACATTCAGAATTTTCCTTCCTGGAAATATCTCGTTTCCGAGTTCATGCGTTCGGGTCGCATTTTAATTAATTCTTCTAATTTTAAGTTCAGTTTTACTTCGCGGCACGTGTTCTATCAATATTTCACACTTGAATCGTATCTTTGAGAATTATTCCTTCTTTGAATAATTTAAAAGGTTGCTAACAGTTAACATCAAAATCAATAATTAATTAATTAATTATATAATTCATAATACCCATATTTTTTTAATGAACATTTTAATTATACATTTCATCAAATTTTACTAAAGCTTACTAATTTTTATCGAGAATTTTGTCAAACAACTTCTTAACTTTATTGTACATAGTATCACGTAATTGAGTTTACTTGGGAAAATAATAGAGATCTTTGAATAAGAACGAGTACAACGAACGAACGAATTGATTTTTAAGGATGCCTAAATTTGGAAACAACCCGAATTCAAATAAATTTCATCAAAAGACAGTCAATTTTAAATTGTTGCCCACAGTCAAATAAAAAAAAAACATGCATATTCCATTTGACAAATTTACAAATCGTTTATAAATTGGTCAAATTTCATTTTTCAAGTACATATTTGATAAATTCATAAATTCTAATTTATTCATCACTCAATATGTCTAACGTCTCATAAAAATGGACTTATTTTCATTTACACGGATTTAAAAAATGTAATTAATACAATTTATATTTTTACTAATATACCCCTACATTAAATAATGGTTTGAATATGAATAATTTATATTTGTGGATAACAAGAAATATTGAATAGAGATGTATTAAAAAATTAAAAAATAAATTATACTCTCAATAAGCAAAGTAGCATATAATATTTGACAAACACCCAAAGAAAGCAAATATATATTTATGGGATGGGGGAGTATAACTTAAATCATTTATAATTTTTTTCCAAGATGAATCTAAATTATCATTAGCGTTCAAATTTTTATAACTATGATAAAGAATCTCTTGAAACTTATTTTTAAGGACTGATTCTCTAAAATGAAAACGAAACAAGCCCTTTCCTTGAAATGTAAAAGGAAAGTCAAAATCACTAAATTGAAGCACTTTATAGGAAATTCCATGCCCTAATGTCAAACCACAATATATATATTTCTTATCCACAAGAGGAAAAGAAAACCATTGCTTTAATACTCAAGTTTGGTTGTTACATCGAGGTTAATCTTGGTAATAAAAGTGAAAAATATTATATAGTTTTGGATCATTTTATTGTCAAGTTTCAATTCAACCACAATTCATGCCTTAGGAACTCAACACTAAAAAGGGAAAAATAACTAAGAAGGGTTGGTTTGAAAGACTCAATTGTCAATCCCAAATTGACCTTCATTGTTTCCCAAGTACAATTCGCCATCTTACCACAAATCGTATAATGCTATTCTCAAAAGAAGTTTCCAATTCGAAAAACCAATGAACGCTTATTACCATTTTTAGTATGTGATAGCTGTCAATTCTCACTGATTCTCTCACATGAAAACTTTAGCAAGAGACTCCTAGCAACATGTGTAAAACTATCATCTTACCACAAGGTTTGTTTGCATGAAAAGAATTCAGTAAATGTCTTGACATCTAGATCCTAATGAACAAAATTAACTTTAAGTGGCATATTTTGTCATTCAAGAACATAAACATGCAGAAAATCAGAGACTTAAATTTTATTTTATTTTTCTCAACCAATTAGCAAAATCAAAGCCAAAATTCCACAATGACTATGCGATTCACAACAAAATCCAAATTAACTCTTCCCCAATCAAATCTGACATTGTTATCAATGTCTAAGCATATCTACCAAAGGGAAAAAGAAGGGTATCGCCTGAAAACTGAAATGAATCAACATAGAGTCTGAAAGATGGTTAACCCGAGAATTGCTCGATTGAAAAATAAAGCAAGAAATGAAAATAAACCTAAAACAAACTAATATACAGAAAAGAAAAATAAAAGACATACCTAAGTGATATCAAGGATGGTAAACAAGATCTGCAAGAGAAATTTCTTTCATTGCAAGCACATGTTGTCCATAAACTATCTTAAGACGTTGACTATTCACTTTAAACACTCTGTCATCGTTAAGATCCTCAATTTCAGCTACCCCGTTTTCAAAAACTTGTTTTACTATAAATAAGCCCATCCATCTAGATCGAAGTTTTTCTAGGTGCTTGTGAAGTCTAGAATCGTACAAGTACACATTTTAATTTGGTTTAAATGTTTTCCTAAGAATGTTTTTTATCATGAAATACTTTCATTTTTAACTTGTAGATTTTAGAATTTTCATATGCATCATTTCTTAACTCCTCCAACTCAATCAACTGAAACTTCCTAAGCTTACCTCTATCTTCTAGATCAAAGTTAAAATATTTGATGGCCCAATAGGTTCGATGCTCAAGCTTTACAGGCAAATGGCAAGGCTTTCCAAAAATAAGTATATAAGGTGACATGCCTAAGGAGGTCTTAAAAGTTGTACAGTAAGCCCAAAGTACATTATTTAGTCTTAAAGACCAATCTTTACGATTGTGGTTCACCGTTTTCTCCAAATTTTTTTAATTTTCCTATTATCCAATTCTACTTGTCCATTAGTTTGGGGGTGATAAGCAATAAATTTTTTTATGAACAACACCATACTTTTTCGTTAGTGCTTCAAATGAACGGTTCCAAAAGTGCGTGCCTCAGTCACTAGTAATAGCTCGTGATGTGCTAAACATACACAAGACATTTCTTTAAGAAATTTAACAACCATTTTATTATAATTGGCCTTACAAGCTGCTGCATCTACCCATTTAGACACGAAGTATATTGCCACAATAATATATAAGTAACCAAAAGAAGGTGAAAAGGTCCCATAAAATCGTTTCCCCAACAATCAAATATTTCTATTATTAAAATGGGGTTCAAATGCATCATATTACGCCGAGACAAAGCACCAAGCTTTTGGCCCCTCTCACAAGATCAATAGTAGGCATTAGTATCCTTAAACAAAGTGGGCCAGTAAAAATCGCATTGCAGAATTTTTGCAACAGTCGTTTAAGGTTGTCTTTCTCGTTCTTTTAAAGTCCCCATAAGATTTGAATTTGAATGGGCCAGAAAAGAGTCCAAAAAGTTGAAAATTCCCTTATTCCGAGACCAGCACCCACGGCCAAGTTATTTTTTTATTTTTTAATGCAGAAATCCATTCTTCATTTGCATAAAAACCTGAAATTAAACACATGAATTGAATTAAAAATTTTCTTAAAGTAAATAGAACAATACTTCAAGAACATGAATTAATTCCTATGATTTCTATTCACTTTTTGGCTTTTTAGCATAGTAATTTGGTGTTTAAAGTACACTTTTATAGGGCCCTCTTTAGATGTTTAAGCTTTTAGATTAGAAATTAATGACTTTATTATCTTCATCTTTATGTATATTTTGCAGTCATTTTTTGGTTACCTTGATGATTTTTGTTGATATAATATGTTGGCAACATTGTATTTATAAATGTAAAACAGTATTTAAATAAACTATATAATGTTAAAGCGATGATAATTATTTCAACTTTGAAGAGATACGTGAAAAAACAACCATAATCCCATAACAACGTATTTTAAGATAGATTAAGATTGTTACCTAGTTTTGTACAATAAAAAAGAGTAATATTAATTAAGTGTGTTGAGCATTCAATTTAGTCCAACAATGTGATGTGGGGCAATCCTATTGTAAATAGGATAAAAGTTAAATATTTATAATAAGATGTGTAATTGTAATAAATTTTGTCAATTTATTCTAATATTTTGTTTAGAATGCGGTTTCTTTCTTTCTTTATTAATTAAAATCTGATTTCTAATTTCTTTTATATTATGATTTTAATTTTTTTTTAAATTTAGTTTCCTTATATTAATAGGATTAAGGAATAGTTTTGCCTATAAATATAAAGGTATTCTACAATTTTGAATAAAAATCAATTATTATTCAATATATACAAGATATGATTGTTCAAATTTATTCTTACGTATTACATAATTCTTATTACAAAAATTTCATAATGTTTCCACACCGAAATTGGTATCAGAGTAAGGAAATTGTCTTAATCCGATAGCCGACAAAGGTACTTGACAGTCGAACCATCGATGGCGACTCAACAAGCTCGAACAACGAATCAAGGGGATCGAGGAAACCCTTCACAACATCAAGCCGATGCTAACTACGTTGAGTTTTGAAAGGAATCGCGAGTCCATAGAGAAACAAGTTGAAATTTTTTTGCTGATTTTAACTGCTATAAATGTTGGTAGTTTCAACAAGTATAGAACATGACAACATGTGGTTAGAAAATTTTCTCGAGTCCCAACTAAGATCAAATACACACAAGTTATCAATGATTCTTTTTTTTTCAACAAAACTCGAGCACGACTTTTTTCAAGTGGAGAGATTGATATAGGACAATCTTATTGTAAATAGGATAAAAGTTAGATATTTATAATAAGATTTCTATTTATTCTAATATTTTATTTAGAATATTATTTCTTTACTTTAGTAACTGGAATATGATTTCTAATTTCTTTTAGATTATGATTTTATTTTTATTTTTTTTAGAATTTAGTTTCCTTATATTAATAGGATTGATGAATAATTTTACCTATAAATACAAAGACATTGTACAATTTTAAACAAC
Organism: Fraxinus platypoda; assembly: GCA_903798405.1. Taxonomy (NCBI): domain Eukaryota; kingdom Viridiplantae; phylum Streptophyta; class Magnoliopsida; order Lamiales; family Oleaceae; genus Fraxinus; species Fraxinus platypoda. Next base: position 5,196 of record CAIGRT010087654.1, read on the forward strand.
AATCAATTATTATTCAATATATACAAAAATGATTGTTCAAATATCATTCTTATTTATTATATAATTCTCATTACAAGAATTTCATAACGCTTTCGCTCCACCATGTCACCTGAACCGTTTATTATTGTAATACTTCTTACAAACATGGATTGTAATTACACTGTTTTTTTTTTTAATTACGTCACATTTCAATTATAATGAATGTTCTCAATCTTTGCTCATATTCATACTTATGACTTATGAATCCTCAAATTTTTTTGTCCTCAAACTTCTATTGATTGGCAAATCTCGTATTCGATAATGGTATCCATCTAAAAAATTCATTAAGAATCCGTAAAAAGACTTATTTGTCTCTCGTATTTTTAAATAAACAACATAAACAATAAATACAAAAGCTTGACACATTCAATCATGCTACATATAGATTATTATTTACATCATTGTTTAAATTGTATCACGTGGCAACACACAATTAGACAATAAAAAAAAAAAAAAACATTTTTCTCATCTATATATTTTTTTTTAAACAAAGGAGATGTCATTTTCAATGTAAGGGAATGAATGTACATTTAACATTATTTTGACACATTATCTTCCCCTCTTTCAATGCATATTAGCAAATATTGTATAAATAGTAATTCAGAGATAATATATGATAATTTAATTTAAGATTAAGGATATGAATACAATGAGAAAAGTTGGGAACACAAGTGTAAAAGTAAACGAAAATTGAGAACCTTCGTGACAATTAAATTGTTGTGCAAATAATAAAAATATGGTTTGAATATAATTATCCTATAAACATGATTACACAATACACGTATATTTATTTTTAAGAAAAACCCCAATTTCAAATTAAAAGAAAAATCGAAGAAAATAAAAAATAACGATTTTATTTTTAAGAAAACATCTCTGCCCTTCCCCACTTCTAAACTATCATCCTAGATCGGGCTGAAAAAGAAAGTGCGGGAAACTTTGGTGCGAGCAGAGGGTGGCGATAAGAAGGTGGTGCGACAAACGGGGGGTGGAGGACAAAGCAGGGTCGGGGCGAGGGATGCAAGAGGATATGCTTAATTTTTCCTTTTCATTTTCTTTATATTTTTCTAAAAAATTGTTTGTACTTACCAACTTACCTCTAAAACAACTTAACTTTTCAAAGATCGAATAGCTAAAAACCATGATATGAAAACTCAAGCATTCCAATATCAAAAGTACGTGGACCTAGATAATGCATCCTTGTAAGATGAAGGCCTCCACTATAATTCCTGTACCAAATCATTGTTTGTCCTTATATAATTAGAAAAATGTGATAATTATGATTTACGACATAAATAAAAAGTTTGTGTTCTAATATTATATGAAAAAAATAATATTTGATCCCTTGTAACTAACAAAATAATGGACCATTATCATTAAAAAATAAAAAAAGCCATATAATAAATTGCGGTCAACATCATAATAAAACTCAATAATTGATGTGACTCGAAAATCATTCTATAGTCACGATTGATTAGGTGAGTCCTCGTCAATTTCACACTTTGCATTAAATATCAACTTTATTTCAAACCTAAAATTAACCCAACAAGTTTCGTAGGTCCCGAGGTGCTTTCGTGTTATACTTTTTATGAAAATGAAATACTCACTTAATTTTTTCAAAAATAATTTGTATTTTATTATTGTTAAAATTCATACTCTCTTCGAGAGCATAGTTTTCATCTTCAAAATATTCTCTAATGACCTTTTCAGTGTGAAAGTCGGAATTTTATTGAATATGATCGTTAGAGGTTATAAATTTTCGCACACGAGTCTATTTTCTAATTATATTTTTGTTATAATTGAACCACTTTTATTTTATAAGAACATAAATTTCAATTGTACTAAAGTCTCTAATTTTTATAATAACATGTACTTAATGACGATATTCCTCCAAAATTCCATAAGCATGCTTCAAAATAGGGACAAATATTTTATATTTGCTTATTCAAAAATAAGATGGACATATAAGTCTTTTTATCTATCTTCACAGAAATTTTGGACATAAATCATTATTAGGGACGCTATTAAAAAATTGATGATAAGAATATAATGAAAAAGTTTGAGACATAAATGTGATAATTGATAAAGAATGTGATTTAAACATATCGGATCAAGATTCAAACAATTACATTTACATTTGTTCAGATTTTAAAAAACTTTGAAAAAGTATTTGTAGGGAATCAACCCGAAATTCCCAACCTGTGAAAAACACAACCTACAGAAAACACACGCCAAAGAAAAACAATCACACGCACAAGACAATATTTATGTAGTTCGGCCAATTTGTCTACGTCCACGGAGTTGCAAGGATTTCACTATCAGGGAAAAATTACAAAGTGCGGCCGTACAGTTTTTTCTCTCTATCTCATGAAGAACCCTAATCACCAAAACTGCGTTTTCTATATATCCTACGCAAAAGATTCACAATGGGCAATAAAACGGGCCAAAAATTTTTTGGACAAAGCCTCAGAAAATCTTTCATTAAAAAACCACGCAATAACATTCGGGATCGGATCGTCAACCGAATCAAACAAAATTAGGCTCCACAAAGCTCAACAATATTTTTATTCAAATAAATGACATTAATTGTGATTCAACTTTCATCTAAAAAGAAATATTAGAAAAGTAACTTTTAAGTTTTAAAGTCATGAGGAGTTTGTGGTAGAGTGGTAGCTAAGCATGTGAAAACCAACCCGTTTTCTTGCACAAAGTTTCAAAATACTACTTTATAGAATTCTCATTACGTTATTCTTCTTTTTTTAAAAATAAATGACATAACCAATAAACTATTTATAAAAGGTAAAAATGATTTTTAAAATTAAAAAAAAAAAGTTGTATTCGAAAAAATTATAGAGATATTAACTTGTATAATTTATTGATCATATAATTTCAAAATAATTGATGGTTCCGCGCTTGTATTTTTCAAAATCAATATATTGGAAGAAAAGCAAAAAACTATACGCACTTTTCTACAAAAAACATACCCACCTGAATCATCTTGAACACACGTGTCGTAGGAAAGTCAAGTCTATGGAAACAAAAACTTAGCTGTTAAGTATAAGTCGTAGATATGCAAAATGCTTTTATAATAAGTTGATAGTAATTGTGATCGTACAAAAGTTATGAATGAATGCGTTCGACTAATGTTATCTAACCAATGATGCTGAATATCAATTCCGGTGTCACCATATAATATGTATTATTTGCATTTAATAAAACTTATATTAAATGATATCGTGCTGCCATTCGACCGATGTTAAATACTAGTGTTAAATAGAATTAGTAGAACGTTGGGTCCACTTACCGGGTGGCCAATTAGTTACAAATTATTTCTCGGTCACGAATTAGAAATTTTATAGATCATAAATTATTTCACGCACAAATAAAAAAAGTTATAGGTCACAATTTATTCATCAGTTACACATCAAAAAATTTATAAGTCACAATTAAATATATTAAGATCACAATTTTATACAATTTGGTCACAAATTCTTGAATTAATTGACACAAATTATTTCTCGGCTACAAATCAAAAATTTTATATGTCACAAATTATTTATTGGTCATAAATCACAAATTTTATAAGTTATAATTCAAATTTTTAGTCGCATATTATTTATTGATCACACTATTTTTTAGTCAGGGGATACCCAAATTAATAGTCACAATCTCAAATAATTGGTCACAAACCCTCTTAATCCCAACAACTACTATTGATAAACTATTTGTAATCAAGAGGGTATTATTGATCTTTACTGTAATTAGTAGGGGTAAATTCGACAATTCATAGGATATAAGTGATTTTTATTTTGGATAATTATATTGCCACCACAAGATTTACTTGAAACAACACATTATATTCACACCACAATTAAAATATTTTTTCAATAAATACACCATAAAAAGTTTATAATTATACTTCTAATCCAATAAAAATGAAAAATGAAAAAGAAAAAGAAAATACAATATTGTGGTGTACTCATCATCTCAATATTACTTCTCATTTACAAAAACCAACAACCTTTCTATGCCACCGATTTTCCAAGATACATTTATTCAAAAGCCGAAAATCGTGGAAGATGCAACTAGATTTTTGCAGCCATGGCGGGGCTAACCCGGGTAGCTTGCAACTAGATTTTTGCAGCCATGGCGGACGGTGTCTCACTCTCTTTGCCTTTCGTATTTCCAAATTTGAGCCTCACACATTATTCTTTTTCAAGACTTGCTTATGCTATAATGAAGAAGTTAAATGCAATTCACTCAAAGATAGCATTTAATTATATATTTATAAAATTAATTAAAAATAAATTAACTGATATAAAATTATGTAGATGAGAAATAATTGATACAATATTGACTCACTGGTTTGTTGGGATTTGGGGAAGAAATAAAAAATTAGGCTTATGACTGTGGTGGAACAATGAATTATTTTATTTTATGGGATAAATATATTAAAAATTAGTTAATTTAAATTTAAATTTAAAAGTGAGGTTAATTAGGTAATTTTATTTTGGGTCAATTAAAGTAAACAATAAAATTGTGGTGGTTTTTTTGCAATTATATAGGGAAACGACGACTCTTCTTGAAACTGGAGAGTTGCATTATAACGTTGCATATAGAGAGAGAGAGAGAGCAGAATTAAAACAACAAAATCCTTAATATATTGTTGGTTTCCTAGGAGGATTCAACAAACGAATTGAATCGGATTCATGACAAATTATTGAATCCCGCACCGTGTTGAATCGTTCGTAGCTCACTTTATGTTTTATCTTCCGTCTGTCATCCGTTTTGAATAAGTTTCGCTGTTCTTTTCAATTATGATTTATATTTTTATTGATTTTTGCAGAAGAAGAGAAAATTTCAGTGAAGAAGTTTGGTCTCAGGAGAATTTACTTTGGCTGGATACCCATTTTAATGATTCAGAACCTGGAAAATTGTTCAACTGATTGGTTCCCAATTTTCGTAGGTTCTTTGTAATTGTCTCGGCAATACACAGTAAACTTTTTTCCGTCCAGTTTTGGTGGATGACAAACAAATTTCATCGAGTTTGAAATTTGAGGTTTTAAATTGGAAAAGATGGATGGGATGCATAGGATACTGATGGAGGTTCTAACAGCACCCCAAAGGGGAGGTGAATCGTTGCTTGGGACTGTTAAGATTGCTGTTTTGCCAATTGCAAAGGTTTTTACTATGTGCTTTCTGGGGTTTCTCATGGCCTCCAAATATGTTGACATTTTGCCTGCCAACGGAAGGAAGCTCTTAAATGGGGTAAGCACTATTTCTATGAGGACATTAAGAGTTTTACTGTTGCACTTTGTTTGCGATGTTTACCAGCAGATCTAGTAATAAACCAAATGGTTGGTAAAAATGGACTTGCGCTGTTGACCTCAAATTTATTGGACATTTAGCCCCTGTTTAGTTTAGATAAAAATCATATTTTCAGTCAATTTTGATAAAAGCTGGTAGAACGTGTAATTGAAAAGTTGTGGTCCATGAAATGTGAGATTAAAATTGATGGGAGACTTTGACTTGGATTTTAAATTTTTTTTTTTAGCTGAACCAAACATGGGCTTAGTTTGTTGTTCATTGTTGTTATGTGTATTTTGGATTTCATGTAACAAGAGGCTGAATTTAGTCCTTCCATACTGAACTGCTATCTTTGTATAGTTTATGTATGTAAGTTTATATGAAACATATTACTGCCAAACTTTTGGAAAAACCTGCACTTCTCATTTCTGTCCAGTTCTATGCTAAGCCTGTTATGACGGCAGAGTTTAGGTTAAAAAGAGGTGAAATCAACTTTTAATTCATAATCACTTTGTAGTCTGATAACAAAATTATTTCACTCTATGAGTGTGTCTACATTACATTAATTTGGAGGTGAATTGTTTAAATTTCATATTTTGCATATATTTTTCTTTTTCTACGCAGTCAATTGTATTTGCAGTCATTTCCCTTTACTACCAACTAATTGTTCATATGACTTGATGCAGCTGGTTTTCTCGCTTTTGCTTCCATGTTTGATATTCTCTCAACTTGGACAAGCAATTACTTTTGAGAACATGATTCAATGGTAAGGATTAGATATTAACCTGCTTGCTCATTTTAAATTACGATAACCAGTTTTAATAGCCCAACTGACATTTTTGTCATTTTGTAGGTGGTTTATTCCTTTCAATGTTGTTCTTGCAACCATATCAGGATCCATTATAGGTCTTCTTGTTGCATCGATTGTCCGTCCTCCATACCCATTCTTCAAGTTTACAATTATACATATCGGCATTGGTAAGTATTAAATTTGGACATAAACTTTCAGTTATTTTGTGCTCTGTCACCTTTACTGTGCTATTTTGGTTTTAGTCAGTAGTCAAGGATGGGAGTTATTGCTAAGACTGAACAATTAAGACAGTGAGTTTGAGTACCATTCCTTGGAAGTCAATAATAACTAATTTACAAATATGTTCAGCAAACATAGCGTATCTAATACATTATGAAATGAGATTTAAAGGTATAAACTAATTGGGAAAAACAAGAAAAAGCAACAAAAGAGATTATGACTAGAAGCTTTACATTTATGTGTGTGTGCAACGACGAGATCACCCAGTGTTGCATTTGTATCAAGGACTGGACTTTCCCTAATACTTCATTCTTATTCTTGTTGGGTTCAACTGAGCAATATTTTTAATGTAATGGAAAAATAAATAAGGACTGGAGAATGACCTCTAATTATATGTAGAGACATATATAAAATGTTTTGTTGGGTCCATTTATTGCACTTGTTGATCCTCCCACCCCGGAAATCCCTTCCTCTATGCTACAGTTGCAATTTACACCTTTCGTATGGGAGATGGATGAGCCAGATCATCCAGTTGAACAGATGTCTTCTATTATGTTATATGCATTAAGATTTCATTGAAAATAGAGATGGTTAAAAGTACTTGTCATTTTCAGGTTCTTGCACTCTACTTGAATATTCATTATGTTATATACCAATCTGATCTCTGTATTCAGTACAATAAATTTTGAAACTGAATAGTTTGAACACACAGATAGGTCATGTCATAATAACTCTCGTGTTCCTGAATATTCTGGAACTTGCTTGTTTACAGGAAATATTGGGAATGTGCCACTTGTCTTGATTGCTGCATTATGCCGGGATAAATCTAACCCTTTTGGGGACTCTGATAAATGTTCTCAAGATGGAAATGCCTACATCGCATTCGGCCAATGGGTAAGTTTTAACTTCAAAATGCTCGCTGGCACTGCAACTCACCTTTAATCCCTTTATACCTTTTCACTACCTCTGCTCGTAGATCTTCTGGTCACTGAAATAAATGAATATTTCGAAATCTTTAAATTCAAAAATTGGCAAAGCCCATAATCCAAGAACTCTCATGGACAAATAAAAAAAAAAAAGAAGAAGCGAAAATGGCAAGACAAATTTTATATCGATGGAGGAAATAACGATGTGGATTTCAGCACTTCAACAAGCTTATATGCATAATTTACCATAATGTATTTTCTGTTTACTCAATAATGTATTTTGTTGATAGGTTGGTGCAATTGTCCTATACACCTATGTATTTAATATGCTTGCGCCTCCTCCTGAAGGCACGTTTGATGTTGAAGAACGAAATCTTCCCATTAAGAATCCTCCTAAAAGTAGCTGCAGTAACCCTGCAGAGGATAGTTCCCCTGAGCAAGTTCCCCTGCTCACAGAAGAGGCTACATCAACTAATTCAAGTGTTTCAAAGAAGGAAAAGGTGAGTATGAACCTACTTCGCATTCAATATGCACTGTGTTGATTTACTGTGTTCAGGTTTGTTGATATTGAAAATGTCAATGACAATATTACCTTTCATAAAGTGGAAACACTTGAAATTTTTGATTTTTGAGACTTAAGGATTCAAGGATAGAAGTATGTAGTTATATGTAAACTCAATTTGACATACAAATGAGTGGTTATGTAAGTGATATAGGTGGACACCATGGTTTATAACACATATCAAGCAGTTGTGGTTGAGTTTTCTGTATTGAATCTACTAATTTTGCCCTATTTGTGCTTTATTGTGCAGATTAAAGATTTTCTGAAATTTCTTTATGAAAAATTGAAGCTCAAGCAAATCATTCAACCTCCTATTATTGCTTCTGTAAGTTCAGTTTCTTTGCTCTCTTTTCGCAATGGTTAATCTCTTGTTTCCTTCACTGGCTGCAAATGGTATATCCAATTTCTTAAACTCTTTGTTGATATACCATCGGCATTTAAATGACAAACTCATTTCCCTCGTTAGTGACTAATGACTCAGTGTATGAAATTCGAAATCTACATTTCAATACACAAAACATGATTTGGAATGCTCGTCATCAGATACCACATGATGCTTCAGCAGCATCAGTACGATAAAATTGTCAGAATGCCTATCAGTTAAAAGTTTTGAGTTACAAACCTGTACCTGCTCAGAACTATATCTCAAAAGTTGTTTCAGGATGGTGCCTTGGGTTAATATTTATTTGTCTTTCTTTTTTTTTTTTTTTTGGGGGGCGAGGGGTATAGATGGTTTTGGGACCGACTTGTTGGACCAGGACACACGATATTAGAGCAAGAACAGAAAACAACAAGTTCGTATACTGAAAATAAAGAGCAGAATTTAAAGAACACAATCGA
>CAIGRT010087661.1:6652-19644 GCA_903798405.1 Fraxinus platypoda
GATCCATTTGCAGTTTTTGATATGGATTACCGATATTTTAATATTAATAACAATTTTTTGGTCTTTGTATGCATTGAATTAATTTTATTGGACAGCTAGTTATTTATATGTTTTTGAATTGGGCTACGTTAATTTGTAAAAGTTACGAAGGAAACTGAACCGACCCACGGACAGCCCTATCATTGCCTAGGTGCTTGTTTTAAACCATGAAACTGGGCTTTTTAATAAGCAAACTTCTCAGATTTTGACTTAACTTCAAAACCTTTAGGCTGACTCATATATATAACTTCATCTAAGTCATAATTTAGGAACGCAATTTTAACATCAAGTTGATCCAATTCTCAGTAAAAATGAGTAGTTAAGGAAAGAAAAGTTCTGATTGAAATATATTTTGCAACCGGAGAAAATATTCCATTATAATCAATGCCCTCTTTTTGTGCGAACCCTTAAGCTACTAAAATAGTTTTATATCTCTTATTTTCAACAATAGTCTCAGCTTTTTTAATTTTATATACCCACTTGCAATTAACTATTTTCTAATTATTAGGCATGTTAACAAGAATTCACGTTCTATGTTTAATCAAAGAGTCCATTTCATCTTTCATAGCTTCTTTCTAGAAAATTGAATATTTACAGTTAATAGCTTCTTCAAAGATATTAGGTTCAGAATTGAGATAATCTAGAGCAAAGAAAAGGATCACATCATTGCTGATTCTAGTAAAAGGGAATCTACTTCTTGTATTTTTCTCTCTAGTTAATTGATAATTAGCTATAGTAGTATTTTGAGGCTAGTTTTCATCTTTAGTATTACTTTGAGCTTGATCTGTTTCAGATTGAGAAGTCACCACCTCAATCTGATCATGAGGCCCAATAGGATCATTATTTTGATTTTCAAAAACTGTTTCCTTAACTAATGGATGTTCAACAGATCTCAAGTTAGAAAAAAAAGCACAAGGCATGTCATTTTTATTAAAAATGACATAGCTACTTATAATGACCTTGAAATCATTTTACCCTTTAACCTAAAGTCTGTAACCTTTGGTTTCTTCTCCATAGCCTTGAAAAACCCATTTTCAAAATATAGGTTCAAGTTTACTTTTACTTTGATGAGAATAGGCTACACAGCCAAACACCTTAAGTCTAGAATAATATGAAGACTTTTTAGATCACAATTTTTAGGGACTTGAAAGTTAGTGGCATCAGAAGGAATTTTGTGGATTAGATATGTGGCAGTTTTTAAAGCTTCTCCCCAGAATATATTTTGAGAAGACCAGAACTTAACAACATATATCCAACATTTTCTAATAAGGTTCTACTCATCCTTTTAGCAGTGTCATTTTGCTGAGGGGTATATGTTGCATATCTGTGTCTTAAAATTTCAGATTATTTACAAAAAGAGTCGAATTCAAAATTACAGAATTCAAGACCATTATCAGTTCTAAGAGCTCTAACTTTCTTATTGCTTTGATTTTCAATAATCAATTTCATTGCTTAAAGTTTTGAAAAGTATCAATTTAGCCTTTAATAGGAAGTCCATATTTTTCTTGAAAAATTATCAACTATAAGTAGATAGGATCTAAAGCAACTAAGAGTATTTACAGATATTGAACTTCAAAGATCAGCATGTAAATATTCAAAAACATAAATGGACTTATGAATACCAGTTTTGATAGGCTTCTTGTTTTGTTGTCCAATAATACATTCTTCACAAAACTTAAGTTTTTCATTATTATCATTCCCAAAACATCCAAGTTTATTAAGAATTATCAACCCCTTCATGTAGAAACTGCAACCAGGGTCAATAACCCATTCATTTGAGTTTCTTGTGTTGCAGTAACACGGACCACTCCTTGCATATTAGAATCATTGTTACAAGCAATAGTTGCTGACCCATCAGAGTTGGATTTCTCTTTCACGTCAAAAGCTTTCTTAAAACAATCTTTTATGAAGTAGCCAGTTTGCCAATAATAATAGCATTTCTTGACTTTATTCTTAAGTTTTCCTTTGTTCTTGTTCTCATTTTTGAACTTATCATTCTAAGCTTTCCCTTTCTTATAAGAGTTGTAAATGCTAAAATTGTTACTCATATTTTGGTTCAATCTTTCGTTTACATTCAATCCTACAACACTCTTAGAGTCTTTAAATTCATATTTTAATTAAAGTTCTCTATTTCTTAGAGCTGAGGTTATAATCTCCACATTAAGTTCTCCTCTTCCATATTCTAAGGAATTTCTGATTACCATATGCTTATCACCTAAGGAATTTAACAGGGCTACAACTTGTTGATCATCACATACAATTTCTCATCACAGTTAGCTAATCAATTTTCTGAACTTATCAATGTTTTCTTCTAGGCTAGAGGAAGAACCAAACTCAAAGTTATATATTTGTCTCAAAAGATAACATTTATTAGACATCATCTTAGTTAGATAAAGTGCTTCTAACTTTTTCCATAGTGCCTCAGCTAAAGTAGTTTTCCTAACATTCCTTATCACACTATCAGATAGATGAAGAAAAATTAAGCTCGAAGCTATCTCATAAAATTCTAATCCCATCAAGGGCAGCAACATACCTCTGTTGTAACAATGTGGCTCTCATTTTCTAGCGCTAGAGACAGAAGTCTCCAATACCATTCCACAGTTCAACCTCAAACTTATGTGTAGTTATTGTGTTAACAAGTTAAATCACATAATCAGATATATATACTATACATGGAGTATATCTCAATCAAGTAGTGTGAGAAATTCATAGAATATGTAAATTTTCAAGCAAGAAATAACAATGCAGTAATTTTTACTTATCATAAAATTTACAAAAGCTGTAAAGCAGATTATATAATATTAGTTCACAAAAAATAGAATTATATAATTACAAGTAAACATGATCAAAAGAGCAATTCATAAAATTGAACGGTCAATTTGATAGGTTTAAGGGGTGAAGACCCTTTGTCCACTGCTTCCTCAGATTCCTAGACTCTTTCAGGAGATCTTGGACAAAGGTAAATAGTGGTATATCAGTTTTTTTAATAAGCACACTCACATTGAAGCAGTGTGTAATTTGAAAAATAGAAATATAACTAGGGTTAAGAAAAGAATACTATAGTCTGAAATTTAAAGTTTTAGAATGAATCACATGAATAAAGAATATTAAAATTGAACCAGGATATCCAAATAGTGTGAGAGAACTGGGCGATTTGGAGTGACTCAGTAAAACTCAGGAGTAAGTTAAGAAATCAGTAAAAATCGGAGTGACTTTCAACTCATCGGTAACCAAAACGAGTTAAAAAAATACCACCACAACTCAGTAGTGAGTTACCAAGAATTGCTAGAACTCGGTGAAAAACACAAGATTTTTTCAAATTAAAAGTGAGTTAAAGGATTGTTCAAGGGAAGTTTCAAGAAACCTCAAGAATAATTACGGATCGTTCAAGATCTTTTAGATCTAACTCAGAAAAAACAGTCTCAAATAGAACCAATCAAAAGTTTAATCGAAGGCAGATCGACTAGATTTCTCCAGAAAATACAATTTGTTTTCACAAGAATTTAAAATAATTACACAGTTTTCCAGAAACGTAAAATTTTGAAAACTTAGGGTTTAAAAAATCACAGAACCCTAACCATTTTCGAAAAATAGAGCTCTAATACCACTAGTTGATCCCAGAGTATGTTTGAACAGAAATATCAACAATCAAAAGTGGTTGTCGAAACAAAAATTGTAAAAAAATAAAAATAACAACACCAGAGTTTTTCGTTGTCATCATCGAGTTCACGAGTCTCTGGATTTCATCAAAATCTTCCTCCTCATCAGCCCGATACATGGGTGGATGATGAGATTGCCCTTCTTAATCCCTTGCCATATTCTTCCTCTTGTGGTGCCGTTTCTAGGCGAGGTAGCACCTAGAGTACGTCTTTGCCTTTCCTCCGATAGCTGGGTCGTCAGAGGTGGCAGTTGCGGCCTGTTCCTAGGTGTGGGAGTGGTTGGGATGGCCTGTGCCTGGTTCCCGTAGGGCAGGCCTTTGCGGTCTGTGTTATGGCTACTACTTAAGAGAAAAATTATCCTCCATGTCAACCTGGACTTCGATGGGTTAGCCAGAAGCATAGTTTGAGGAAGTATCAATCCCCACTTTCCTTTCAAAGGGCTAACTTCCCTAGCATGCCTCAAAGGTGGGACCCTCTGACTTTGGACTTCATCCTCATGCAGGAATCCTTGTGATGCAAAATGAGGAATTGGAGGTCCTCTATGGCTTTGCATCTGTATGAACAATTCTTGCATGGCCATGTTTTGGTGGGTGATTTTCCTCATATAGCATCTTTGGTAGCTATCTCCTAGGTGAGTTGAGCAGCTACTCTCATCCCACCATGGCCGTGGTGGTGGTGGGGTCGACGTCGATCCACTGGGGCCTCTACTGGTGGAGCTTCTTCATTAAGGCTCTCTTTTACCCTTCTGGGATAGACATCAAGATCTGAGCTTATTTTTCCTTAACTAAATTGTCAAATTTTTCCAACTTTTGGGGCTTTCTCTTGTTCTTTTTCAAGAACAAATCTTTTTTCAAAGGGGATGCCCAACTATCCTCTTGTGAACTTTTTTCATGGGAACGTTCGTGGTTATTATGACGTTTCTTACTGACGGTGCTAATTTGTTGATCTCGTTTTTTGCACTATTGACGTGGACAACAGATACCGGGCTCACTCATGTTCTCTCAACCTAATTCCAATACGCGTGGAACGATTATCAATTGACAATAAAATAGGGTTTGGACGTAGGAAAAGCTTTATAACACAAGACAGAAATGTTTGGGCTCCGATGAAATATATGAGATAACTTATGCGATAATGAACGATCAATTATGAATGTAACTTACAATCATCGCACCTCATACACTAGAACCCCAAGATTAATAAAAAAGAAAGAGAATATATGTTTTGTAGTCAATATTTTTGCATTATCCTGAAATGACATAAATGGGGAATATTTATAGTGTTACATGTGCAATAGTAAACATTTGGATGAGATGACATGTGACTTCATCTCCTTTACCGAAGCATCACATCTTACGTGTTAATTTTGACTCCACTAACTTGTGGCACATTAAATGTCTCAAAAAGAAGGCGGCCACCCCGTACCCTATGCTGACAAGATTGACCTTTTTACTCATTAGGAGAACAGTCCAATCAATCATTCTAAAATGATCTCATAAATTTAAGATCTTCAAATGTGGATCGTCACTAGCCTTAGTTGAGCCTCGAATTCTTCTTCGTTGGACATCATCACTTCAGCAAAGAAACTTCGTTTGGGCCTCAGATTTGTCTTTAACATAGGGATTTTAGCGAGTCGGATTGTCTGGACTCTAGTAGACTCTACTCCACGTCGGATGCCACATGGCTTCGACAAAAGGTGCTTCAATGGGTCGGCTGAGCCACGTGGGAGCTAGGTGTCGAAGCATAACAATGTCTAACCCAGATTGTGTTCTAGGAATTGATGGGGGTGGAATTGTTTCCACCCATTTCTTGCAACACAACCTTATTCTTGGATTGACGATCATTAATATACTTATCCTCCAAGAAGGTTGCATTTGTGCTAACGAAGATCTTCCTATCCAAAAGACTATAAAGTTAATATCCCTTGGTATCTTTAGGGTATCCCACATATAGGCATATCTTTAACCTATAGTCCAACTTTGCCATCTTCTCATTTAGCACGTGAGCTGGACCCCAAAGTTTGGATATCATGCAAGCAGGACTTGAATCCGCTCCAAAAATTTAGGAGAGTCTTGAAAACAGACTTAGAATGAACTAAGTTAAGAATATATCCAATTATTTCTAGTGTTTATCCCAAAATGAGATAGGTAGAGTTGTGAAACTCTTCATTGATCTAACCACATCTAACAATGTCGTGTTTCTTCTTTCTGAAACGTCATTCTATTGGAATGTACTAGGCGTATTCAATTAAGAAACAATACCATTTTCTGTCAAATTTTCCCTGAATTCTCCCGAGAGGTATTCTCTACGTCGATCAAATCGAAGTGTCTTAGTACTCTTACCATAATGTTTCTCAACCTTAGTATAATAATCTTTTGATTTCTCAAAAGTATTTGACTTTCACACCATTAGGTAAATGTATCTGAATTTAGAGTAATCATCTATAAAGAAATACTCATAGTTCTCTTTCTCAAGTATATCCACAGGTCCACATGTATCACAATGAACTAGTTCCAATACATATTTGACTCTAGCTCTTTTTGTCAAAAAAGGATACTTGGTTATATTGCCTCCCAAACAAGAATCACAAACTGACCATGGTTTGATCTTAACAGAGTTGAGAGAACCATCTCTAGTCAGTTTTTGTATTCTGTTAAGGTTGATTTGTTCAAGACGCCATAGATATGCATCATTAGAATGGTGCTACAACACCAGTCTAAGGTGCGTGATGTGATAAGCTCAATGAGAGGTGCAATTAAGTGAGTCGTTTTATTGTACCTCTTACTTAATGACATATTAGTGCCACCTAAACTCATATTTTAACAACAGTTGTGCTAAATAGGATTACTCTCCCCGATTAGTTGGTTTTATTTTAGAAAAACAAAAAAAATGGGCTAAGTGATATTTCGTATAAAAGTAACTATTCCTTGCATATTTAAAATGAGTAGCGAAAAATAATTTAGCATATGATGCGTGAATGCACATGTAGATCCATCTAACTATAATAATGCGACGACTACTTGATCCTTATGATCCAACAAACAAGGTCATTGTGAACACTAATCAAGTTGGGACCTTCTCACTAAGCAAATCATATCTGACAACAAATGTCTACATAAGTCAAATATCGTTTATTTGGTCATCGAAATCATAAATGAGAGCCACTATAGGAGGTTCATAGATGATTTCGATTTGAGCGTGTAAAATTTGTCTCAATCTCTAAATATTTGAAAATAATTTCGCCATCTATATGATAGTCACAAAATGATATTCTATCTAGACGATTTTACCATGAAGGAAACCAATAAAGCAACTCTTACTACGCAGCCCTCCTATAGGGAGTTCGTAGCATTACTGGCACGAGACAAACATATTACTTTACTTATGGATTGACCGAAAAAGACCACGAGTTTTTATTTAAATAAGCACCCACTCCTACTCAATATTTTTAAAATAATGAATTTTAAGTTTAAATAATTACCAACTGTTCATATTAATCAAATTAACATTACAGTTCAATTATTACGATTTTTCAATCCAGAAAAATTTAATCCAAATTAAATTAATCAATGAAAAATCAATGTTCAATGATATGCATCATATTCATAGTATCACAAGCGATGTCAAGAACGATAATATTTCAAACAATAATTAAAAGCATTCATAAAACAATAAATTAACAATAATTTGTGGTCCAAAAAAGAATTAAGAATTAAATTTTGGACCCAAACCCAACATTTAATCTAAATATTTCACCCAAAAATATACACGGATTCAAAAGCAGCAATTCAAACATCAATAGGACTTCGCGCACCATACCTGTAAAAATTAATTAATTTCAAACCTGATTTATCCAGATCTGACCCAGTTAGTACAAAAAATACCCAGATCAAAGTTGGATGAACTACTGCGTCAAACGCAACAAGCTGTTGCGTTTGGCAACAAGCAACTGCAGTAACTGTTGATTTTGGAAGTAGCTTGTTGCTGCCATGGGCAAAAAAATTAATTTAAATTTAGTTAAATTTAATTTTTTGTGATGTAGTTCTCGAAGTTTTTTTCATCGTCTCGATCTTTAATCTCCATTCAATTTACAAGATCCAACAAGTACAGGAATTGAAAAATTACATAAATCCTATGTTCCGTAGGCTCATAATTTGAATCTAATTTAAAAGAACATTAAATCAAGATATTGGAGTCGTAATCTACCTATTTTGTTACAAACTAGAAATAACGAATTATATCAAGAATTGACCACAAATAATTTCTTACTTTTTCTCTCTCTACAATTTGAACACTATGGAATTATGTAGTATAATTCTTCTATTTAATTGGATGTCTAGGTTCCATCTAATCTCTATTTATGGAGATAGCATAGTTCCAATCCTTATACAATAATAATTCCACATTCAAATAGGAGTTTTAATTAAAATTCAATTAAAAGTTTTCATTAAGGTCCACATCCAATTCGTTTACATTTAATTGCATGTATAGTTCTAGAACTTCAATTACAATTAAGTACAAAACGTTATTGTAATTACGATTAAGCCCAAAACTTTTATAATTTCAGTAATTAAGTCTCAATACTTTATAGAACTTTCTTTACAGTTTGAAGATATTGTTTTTGGTGTTAAGTTGAATTCATACTTACAGAAGTTGAATTTCTAGATCGTGTGATTGGTTCCATTCCTCTACAATTCAAAATGACAAGAAACAAGAGAATTTTGCATAGTTGCTTTTAAATTTATTTTTGATTTTGATTTTACGGTGTAATTCCAAAATATTTGAGACGTTTATATTAATTTATTTTATTGTTGATTATTTACCTTGGATGTTTTCATTAGGGATTTACCAAATTATGTTGTGTTTTGTGCTTGTTACTGTGATACATTACTGTTGTATTATGGAATCACGATAGTTTGTATGTCATGAACTAATTAGAGCCCGCTGGTGAACAATCCTGGTAATATAATTAATATTGAATTTTGTCGTTAATTAGTAATTCAGAAAATTAATTAATTAATTGATAATTACCTAGCGGCAGTTGCATAATCATAAGATATATTTCATTCTCTCTCTGTATGTTGGTAATATGGCAATATAATTCAGTAAAAACACTTTCATTTCCTCAACATAGATCGAATAGTTCATGAAGATGTACAGCCATCGTAGAGTCTACTTCCACCCATATACGAACTTAACCAATCTTAAGACTTGTTACCCTTAATTCTGCTTCAAGATTAGTGCAATAACCATAAGATTCAAAGAATTCAAAACTAGGTTTAACTCTTTGGATCTAGGACATCGACCTAGACTGCGTTTGTAACCCCACTAGGGATGAATAACATTACTCTTTATAAAAACTGTGAAACAGCTTGTTCCCTCACTTTGGGAATGAAAAACCATGTGTTTTGCTACCGTTGTCATCTTCCAAGTAGAATCCTACTTTGCTTGTTTGGTTAATATATGAGGTACAAAGTTCTCTTGACCTTGCCATCTGCTTGCAGCGTAAAGCAACAAGCGAGGGAAACAAAAGTGTACACATAGTGGGGAATCCCCCCTTCCAGGCTAGCTACCGACTGTTAATAAAATACACATGGGCCAATTAGTAAAATGTGATATCATAACAGAATCATTTATGATTTAGCCAATAAAAAATCGTCGGTTGTCATCTCTCCCAAAAGGACCTACAAATACCCCCACTTTTGAAGAGAAGAGCATTTAATTCAAATATTTTCCTTTCAAATAGTCATTTCTCTTCTTGCTCTGGGTTTGAACATCAAAACTAGTAAGTTTAGCCGAAGAAAATCTTGACTAGGTGAGAGGATTTGTTGATCTGATTTCTACCATCAACATAAGTAGTTGCATACATTTTCTTTGATCCACCTATATATCCTCTTGATTTCATCGATAGGTTTGTTAGTACCGTCTCGACTCTATATCGAATCTCATCATTTTACGTGTATTAATGAGAAGAGCAAAATATGCCTCTAAGACACCAATGTCCACATCTTTGCTGTGCGCAGGCCGTGCAAGGCACTACCCTTGCACATAACGACGCTGTTTTCAATACAATCAATTTTAGATGCTTTTGAAAGGAATCTTGAATGTGGTTTCATTACAAACTTGTGTGAATATTCGTAGTAATATATGCTTTACTTAAATAGATAACCCATCGGAGCAGTGACAATGGAAGATTCTTTGAACGTACGTAGTGAGAATTACAGTCACAGTCAACACGAAAGGAATATAATACAAGCAATTGCCGGATTACCACTTCTCTTCTAATTGCCGAAAAGAATAGATCAGAAAAAAATAACCTATTTAATTTACGGGTTCAATGCATTTTAATAAATTTATTGGTAGAGTGCGAATAAAGTTCCACCTTGCTTATAGATTATGGGCTTATAAGAGATTGAGTTACTTCACCTAATAAGTTGATATTTCACTAGAATCAAAGTTCTCTACAACAAGCAGAAATCGTCTTCAAACTTAGCCATGTGAACATATAACATGGGTGGGTCTCCAACTACTAACAAACATAGGTGGGAATTGGATCGTGATGGTCGTTGAAAAAAAAAAATTTGTGGTTAATTTTTTTTTNTTTTTTTTTTTTTTTTTACGTTTACAATTATTTATTATGCTTGATGGCTTCTAGAATCAAATAATACTTTAGGATAAAGAGAGAGAGAGAGAATAAGAAGACTTTTTTGTGTGTGGATAATTATTTGTGCCACATTCCCTTCGTAAAATTGACGCAGCAACAATTCTTTTTCTATATTCGAAATCAATTGGTTGCTTCCATTGTCATGTTCCCTGCTTTATCCCCTTTATATATACAGAAGAATGAATACATAATCTTCACATTCATCAGATTAATTAATTTTTTGAACAAAAACACCTTCATATACATTTCTTCTTTCTAATATTTTTGAGCTCTTTACTCAATTGCTCGGAAATGGCTTCGAAAAATCCACACCACGAAGGAAAAAAAGGAATAGAGTTTAACAAGGTTCGTGATCAACTTCATCTTCTTCGTTGAATGCTATAATATTTTCCATTTTCTATCTCAAATTCATTCATTAACACCAACTCCAAATATATTATATCAATTTAAGGCACATACTCCTTGTCTGTTTCCATGCATGATGACGAATTAGATTAAATGAGATATATTTTGGTCCATAGATTGTAATACATCAAAGTAATTTTCATGTGTACAGAACGAAAAGAAGATTAAAATTCCACCAGAAGATCTCAACATTATTTGGGGCGAAGACAGTCGCTACTGGAACGTACAGCCGTGAGTTAGAGACGTGACATATTTATCTATTTAATGTTTATTCAACTAATTCTATAGAGTAAGAACTTATCTACTTTCTTTTACTGCAGTGGTAAGCCAGCAGAATTATTGCAAGTTTGCTGGCTTGAGGTGACTGGTTCCGTTCACGGCATTGACCCGACGAAGTCGCACAGAGTCAGTTTCAACATATCGTTTTCTCCGGACGCATTTGGTTGGGGGGTTTATCCTCTCTACGTTATGTTGAAGACTGGAAAAGATGGAAAAGTTAAATGGGAAAAAGTTAAAACAGATATCGAGAAACGTAACATCACTGGAGACTCATACCCAGTAGAAAATAATTCAAATGATAACTCAAAGCTTTATTTTGGTTTGTATGAAGTTTGGACTAGCAAATGGAAAGGGGGTTTGAAAATTCATGACGTAGTCGTTGAAGAAGTCGGAAAAAATTAAAACCTAAACATACATACACAAATTGTTCTATGCGTTTGTCATAGAATAAGAGGATACTATATTCATAAATAAATTTATTTCATATATTCAAGTTGTTGGAATAATGTCTATTGATGTAATCTTTTACTAATAAAAAAGGTGTGTTGTATAATTTCCTAGGTTCCTTCTTTCTTTCTTAATTGGATTTTTTTCCTTTTTTTTCTTTAATAATTCGAGCTGTTCTCTTTACTTAAAACAATTTCAATATTTAGCCAATCTAACATTTTGTGCTCTAACATCACATTAAAACGTGAGATTCTATCTTTAAAAAATCAACATAATTAAGTGGAGTAGTTCAAATCCATATGGTGGATAATATTTCAGTATTTAACTTATGTGTAATTATACCCTTAATACATCCAAGTAGATTGCACTTACACGAAGTGGAGAGTTGAGTTATCAAAATCAATATCTATTTTTTCAATGCAAAATTAATGTCTGTGTGTGAAGAATATTAAGTAAAACACTATAAATTCAGGAGTTGTTTCAATTCTCAACCCTCGATGGTCAAATTTTTATTTTCATCATTCGTAAAATTCACACACCCCAAAACTTATTCGTTTTTATTATTTTCCCAGCATGTGATCTGAAACTAAATCTTTACACCAACTCCTCACCTTCTTTAGTTTAGATGAATTTTACTAATTGCAAGTCGATACTTCACCAAATAAAAATTCTTCATATTTTGATTATTTCAACCTCCAAGACTCAACTAAGTTAACAATCCCTCATCAAATATTTAACTTTCTCAAATAAGTGTTTGAGACTTAATCTAAACATGTAGTATGTAAATACATAATTATTATTTTTTTATCTTATGTGCAGACTTCTCTCCATTAAACTTTTTAAATGACTCTTATAGCGAGTTTTAGATCGATAACTCTCAAGTCAAATGAACATAGGGCACTAAGTTTTTAGATAACATTGTAGGCTTGATCATTCGAGTTATAAAAGCTACGAAGAGACGTTTCACAATGAGATAGTTTCTTCTCTCTCTTTTCTTTTTCTTTTTTCTCTTTTTTTTTTCTTTTTTTTTTTCATGATTAGTGCAATGCCCCTCATTAAATACTCATTCTAAAAAATCGACCCCTAACTTAAGATTTTCACCTAATTTTCATCTTATTGACATTAGACAATTCACATAAGAATTTAAAAATATGAAATCCCCCTTCATATCCATATCTCCTTACAATAGTAAAATCACCCCCAAATTAATCTAAATTTTGTCGAAGGATATATATTGTAGTAATTTTTTAGTTTAGCATCAAAGTTCTACTATTTCAACCTATTAAGCATAAGAATCAATTCATTACTTTAAAATGCTAAACTTAATTCATGTGTGCAAATAGTATCAAATTTTATATGGATAAGAATCAATTCATTTAAGTATGTAACATATCTACAGTTCATAAATTATTACATAATTCTAAATATATTTGCCGACAAGGCTACCTAACCCACACAAGCACACAACAAGAAAATCTTTTTGTTTTATTTTTATTTTT
>CAIGRT010087675.1:0-10549 GCA_903798405.1 Fraxinus platypoda
AATCTCAACATAGGTTCATGAAATTGAAGCTCAACAAATATTTTGATTAAACAATGGAATAAGTATGACTGAATCCATGAAAAATATAATAAGAGTTAAATCGATTTCACGATAAATTTATGAGAGAAAAGTCTAAATTCTAAAAACATTCAACAAATAAAGACCAGATTAAATGAATAAAAGATGTAAAATCACTGAATCCAATGAGTTCATCCCTAACTGCACAAAGGGTTTTAGTTCTTCATGGAGTTCTTGAGCACCAAGGAGAGAAAAGTTGTGTATTCAGGCGTTCGGTTCGTTNAGTTCTTCATGGAGTTTCTTAAGCACCAAGGAGAGAAAAGTTGTGTATTGAGGCGTTCGGTTCGTTCTGGGGCGTATTATGGCTTAAAAGTCATGACAAAAATTCTTTCCATAAGTATTTGAACCGTAGAAGGAAGCCAGAAAATCATGTCCTAGAAATACTCTATGTGACCGCATAGAATAAGTGCTTGCGATCGCATAGAAAAATTGAGCTCAACCTTGAAAATCTCTGAAGCCACACTAGCGACTGCATTGAAGTTAAAGCTATGCGACTGCATAACTTTAGAACTTTGGTCATTTTTCACTTATTTCCTTAAATCTCCACCGTTTTCATCCATTTGCAACCTAAATCACAATATATGGGTACTTAGTGCATTTAGGCGTCAAATAATCACATAAATACAACATACAAGAGGAAAAAAATCATGCTATTTTGCAACCTAAATCAAAATATAAGGGTACTAAATGCATTTAGGCATCAAATAAGCACATAAATATAACAGATAAGAGGAGAAAATCATGCTATTTTGCAATCTCTTTGTAGCAATTCTTTCTTTGTAATGAATTTATTTGTATAAAAAGATTTTTTTCTCAATTCCTTCGTGTTTGTAACTGATTGAGCATGAACTGATTACACTTAAAACTTGTAACTAACTGAATTGACATAGCTGATCTTGAATAATGATAATATATGAGCTTGTCATAATTAACTAAATTAAATTAACTTATGGGCTCGCCATAGTTAACCTTGAACAATAATAATTAATGTATGAGCTTATCATAACTATTTGAATTAAATTAACATATAAACTCGCCGTAATCGATCTTGAGCAATGATAATATATGAGCTCGTCATAACTAACTGAATTAAATTAACTTATGAGCTCGCTATAGTTAACCTTAAACAATAATAATTAATGCATGTGCTTGTCATCATTAATTGGACTGAATTAACATATGGGCTTCCATAGCTGATTTGAATAATTATAATATATGAACTCGTCATAATTAACTGAATTAAATTAACTTATGGGCTCACCATAGTTAACCTTGAACAATAATAATTAATGTATGAGCTCGTCATAACAATATGAATTAAATTAACATATGGGCTCGCCATAATCGATCTTAAGCAATGATAATAAATGAGCTCGTCATAACTAACTGAATTAAATTAACTTATGGGCTTGCCGTGAACAATAACAATTAATGCATGAGCTTGTCATCATTAACTGAATTAAATTAATCTATGGGCTAGCCATAATCGATCTTGAGCAATGATAATAACTTTCGAGCTCGTCATAATTAACAAGAGTTGTCGAAACGACATTTGCATTAATCAAAAGTATACACAAACAATGACTGTGGCTTCGCTGGTAATACCTTCGCAAATGCTCCACATTCCAGGGGTGGGGTTGCACCTTCCCATCTAAGCTTTCAATTAGGAAGGTCCCTGGTCCCACGTCACCTGATATACGGTATGGGCCCTCTCAGTTCGGATCTAGTGTGCCAACGCCAAGCTCTCTTGAAGAAGGGAAAACCTTCTTCAGACAAGATCACACCTTCTTCTTGACTTCTTCTTGACCTTGGTATTGTAGTACCATGTCATTTTCCTCGTTGGTTGACCATGTAATCCAAGAATTTTCCCGAAGCTATACCAAAAGCACATTTCAATGGGTTCAGCTTCATCTGGTACTTCTTTAAGATTTTAAAACTGGCTTCCAGGTGTTCGATGTGATCTGCTGTTCTGAGGCTCTTCACAAGCATGTCATTGATGTATACCTCCATTGTTTTGCCTATGAAGTCGGTAAACATCATGTTGACTAGCCGTTGATAAGTTGCCCCAACATTTTTCAAGCCAAATGGCATGACTTTGTAGCAGTATAGGCCCTTTGTCAGTGATGAATGAGGTGTTTTCCTCGTCTGCTAGGTGCATGGAAATTTAGTTGTACTCTGAGTATGCATTCATGAAGCTTAAGAGCTCATGGCCTGTAATGGAGTCAACAAATTGGTCGATCCTTGGAAGTGAAAGCTGTCCTTTGGGCATGCTTGATTGAGATTGGAAAAGTCTATAGAGACTCTTCACTTACCATTGGATTTCTTTACTAAGACTAGGTTGGAGATCCACTTTGGGTACATTGTCTCCTCAATGAACCTGTTGGATATGAGTTTTTGCACCTCTTCTTTCAAGGCTCTGTACCTCTCTAGGTTCAAGGCTATTCTTTTTAGCCTGTGAGGTGTGAACTTGGGGTCCACATCAAGACGGTGGCAACTAACTTTGGGGTTGATGCCCACTATGTCTTCGTGCTTCCATGCGAACATATCTAAGTTGTTAAGCAGGAAGCCTTTAAGTCTCGTCTTTTCTTCTGACTCAAGCTCCTTTTCTAACTGCAACACCCTTGTGGGGTCGTGGAGGTCCACAGGGAAAGACACGAGCTCTTCACCTTGGGTCGCTTGTGAGTTCGATTCGGTGACCCTAGGGTCTAAATCCATCATGTTGACATCTCTCTCCTGCTCAGGGGTATGAAATTCTTCAAGTGCGTCAACCATTTCAGCGTCTACTAGGACCATATTTATACTTCGAGGCTCGGACTTCCTCACAGAGCTGAGGTAGCATTCCCTCGAACCCATCTGGTTTCCTCGAACTGTAGTAATTCCTCTTTTAGTTGGAAATTTCATACATAAATGGTGTATGGAAGTAACGGGCCCAAGTTCTTTCAAAGCGGGTCGTCCCAACACTCCATGGTAGGTGGATCGGTGGTCTACAATGAGGAATTCCATGTAGTAGTGAGCCGTAAGTGGGGGTTTTCCTATTTCCATTGCCAGTGTGATCCTCCCCCTAGGAACAATGTTATCGACCGTAAAATCATATAAGGAGGCCGTCATGAGGGTGAGCTCATGGTCTACCATCACCTCGTCATAGGTGGTCCCAAACAGGATGTTGACGGAACTCCCATTGTGCACCAACATACGTTTGAGCCCATTTCTAGCTATGACAGCTCGTACCACCAGAGCTTTGCCAGGGGTATCTTCCTGTGAAAAGGTCATTGGTGGGAACATGGATGGCAACGGGACGGGACGGGACGGGACGGGGCGGGTGGGGGCAAATTTCCCCGCCCCGCCACGCCAAGCAATTTCCAGCTCTGTTACCCGTTTAAGACGGTGGGGCGGGGCCCTTGCCCGTTTACTACATTTAATTTTATTTTTTAAAGTTTTTGATAATTCATTTTATTACTCTCATTCATTAGACTGAGACAATAATATATTTTTTAATCTTTACTTATTTTTAAAAGTTAAATTATTCAAATATATTTGGTAAACTAAGATTTTTATTATTTGTCATATTTTTTAGATAATTTTAATAGCCAATTTCTATTAGAACTAATGAAATTTCGTGAAATTTTTCATTTAAACTATTGAATTCTAAAAAAAATTAAACGGGGACGGGGTACCCGTTACCCATCTCCGCCCCGGGGCAAAATTTCTCGCCCCAAAAACCTGATTAAGCGGGTAATCCTCGCCTCATTCGGGGAGGGGCCCCGCAGGTATCGAGTTTGTCGAGTTTTTTTACCATCTCTAGGTGGGACGTTTCTTGATCCATGAGCGGTGCTATTGACTAAGTAACTTGTCATGGGAGGATCCTTTGCTTCCCTTGCGTAATTTCTCTGAGAATTTCTTGACTCTCCTCCCACATGTAGACCCTCGATAATGGTGTTGATTTCCCTGATAGGGACATTATTTGCCTCAGCTGGGGATTTTCTTCTTGGCCTTTGTCCACCTCTTGGCGTATTTCATTCCTTCTCGTGCTCTCGTCGAGGCGATTCATTTCTGTGATGTGGCCTTGCCTCACCACCACTAGGTTCTCTCTCGTGTCTAGGCTGAGGTGCGTTCATTTGTACCTGATGGATATTTCTCCTTTCTTCACGGGGGCCTGTAGGCTCCTCATGATATGGCCTAGATATGCAGTTTTCAGTGTTGTGGTTGTTGGTTCGATGGTAGGTGCAGTATTGCCTATCTCTAGGCTCCATGTTCCTTCATCTACATCTTCCTCTGGATTGATTTGATTATCTTTGAGCCTCAGATCCAACCTCTTCGTATGATAAAGAGCGCGCTGCATTTAGCGTGATAGTGGCTAATGCTTGGCCTGAAATGGGGGCGATTGTATGTCCTGCTTGTGTCGGTTGCGGTGATCAATTAGTTTCTCGTTGACAATCTTACTCCTCATCATTTCTACCAAGGCATCATAAGAAATAGGATTCTTGTTTCACACATCTCTCCAAAATAGGGTGTTCATGTTGAGGCCTCCTTTAGAGGAGAAATGGCCTCTCCATCCGTAACTTGCTCACAATAGGTCATCTCGTCTGTGAAGCGAGCCAAGTAACTTTTCAAATTCTCACCTGCTTGCTGCCTCTTGTCCTGCAGCCCTTGGATGGGGGCTTCTCCTTCTTTGCTAGACAAGTATTAGTTCAAAAGGCCTTTTTGAGGTTTGGCCAGCTCCTAATACTGTCAGCTAGGATACGACTGTACCAAATCTCTACAACCTCAATTAATGTGATATGGAAGGCTCTACACTTTAGTGCTGGTGAAGCTCCATGTAGAGACATATGAACCTTGTAATTGTTGAGGTGCTTCGCCGTATCACCCTTTCCTTCATATTTGGGTATTTTTTGCGGCACAAATTGACTTGGAACTGGGGCACTTCTCAACTCTTGGGAGAAGGGCAGACTTTCGTCATCATCATCTAAATCGAAGGATCTGCATGGACCGTCGAAATTATCTTCATCTGCTTGGTATTGAGGGGATTGTGACGTTTTTGCCTGATTTCTCAAGTTCGCCTCGTCTATTCTCTCTCGCCTATTTCTAGATGGAGGAGCCCCCTGAGGTTCATATTCTTGATATTGTTCTGGCTCCCTTTGAATCGGGGGAGGGGATTGGTGAGACCTATTTCTAGGACTTGATGGTCTGATTCGATCAAAAACACTGGTGGATCTTTGGGGTCACGTTCTTGAGCATATTCTGGGAAAAGTTTTCTTCCTATGTCACGTTACCACCAGTTCGTAGCATAGTTGGTAGAGGTGTCCATTTCCACATCCCTCTCCACTGGACCGATCTCCCTTCTGTGCGTTTGGGGTAGGTCACCGTGTCATTTTCCTCGCCTTTTTAGGAAAACACTCCCTTCATTTAGTATCCTGCCTGCTGTTGCGTGGTAGCGTTCTGCTAGGCCACGTTTCTCATATTTGCAGACATCTCCCCTACTTCCTTAGCTAAGCGCATGGTGGTATCGCCTCGCCTGTGTTGGTGGTGGGGACGACGTAAGTTCACATTTGTTCGGAGGACCCCTTCTTCAGAAGCCTCATGTTGTCTATTCCTACCCTACGACCCGTAGCGGCTAGAACTCATAATGTGTATTTAACTTGGAGCTAAAAATGGGTGTTTTAGGTTCTTTCTCTTCGCATCGGTTCTTTCTTCAAGAACCAGGCTTTTCTTCAAGGTTCTGCTTTCGATGACCTTTACCACAAGGATGTTCATGATTATAGTGTCGAAGTTCCTATATACGGCACCAATCTGTGTTGTTACACCTTACAAACTAGGATCTACACATGGTCTCATTTGGGGGCCCTACATCCCACACGCTAACATGGGACGACCCCCTTCAAGTGCGAACGACCTACTTTTCCCCTCAGAACAAAACTGGACCGACCCTATAACATGCAGATCCCGTGGGAAGAGCCGATCCGAAGCGAGGTAGTAAGAAGATCTTAAGCAAATCTTGTAGTATGTAATTAACAAGACAAGTCACTGCCGTCGCCGTCGCCGTCGCCAACCTATTTGGTCAAGTCCACGACCTCAAGTTAGGCTGCAATTAAGGCTGTGATTGATTGATGTCTATGACAAGAGAGGTCAGTCATTTAGATGGGCTACGAGCATTGCCATCTAACGGCCCTTATCCGTCATACCTAAGTATAAAAGCTTACACTTAGTGTCATTTAAAGGTAATGCGAGTTTAGACTCTCAAAGCTAATTCTTGCCATACATTTTACTCATTCATCCCCGAAAGCAGACCCCCATTTTTGTTCATTGGAGGCTCACGTTTTAAGCTCTCCCATACCCATAATTATTTCTCGAATTGACTTGACTGTCGGAGTGCGCGCGGTCAATTTTAACCTTTTCAGAGAAGGCCACGTGTGTCTAACGGTTTGTCTAAGCGTGTAGATTCCAGCTTGCGTGGACGTGAGATACCTTGTAATCTATTAGCCACCTCATTGGTACATTTTTTTGGGTCAACAGTTTCTATAGAATTTACTATTATATTTAATGTGACGTACTAGTTAATGTCGTTTATATCCACATTGACATTGGATAGTACACGTAGGATTTTTTTAAAATGTTCCTAGCCAGGTGATTATTAGAGTAATCATTAGAAGCTTTAATGACTACTACTATAAGAAAATACTTTAATGGTCATTTTGAAACTTTTAACAAACTTTACAAATCGTTACTGAATTTAACTCCAAATTGATTTAAGACATTTACTTCTCTCTTTGTTCCCAAATTAAAAGAGAAGAGTTTTGGTATTTAAATTAATCAAAATGATATTGTTGACCCCGTTTTTTGTAATGATTACATGGACAACAGATGTCGGGACCACTCGTGTCCACGCAAGCAAATTTCAACACATTTTAATCGGAGATTCGGACGGAAAATGATGACGTTTATGGATGTGAGAGATGCTTTTGGATGCGAGATAAAAATGTTCAAATATCGACAATATGATCAAAGATGATTGCATATAAACAAACAATTACAAACAATTCAACCAAAATAGAAGTAATCTAAACTCGAACGAATAAATATGGAATAAGCAAGAGAGAAGATTGAGTGTGGTTTCAAGTGTAAATGGTTGCCTCTTTTATATATATATATATAAATGTTACAAGAGTTGTTTATTTATAGAGTTTTGGCCGACGTGATAGCCGTTGGATCAGAATCACGTGGTCTCGTCTTTCAAATCGAAGCCCCCATCAATCCGTCTGCTATGCATTTAATACATTGATAACGGGTCAACTACCCTATACATTAGACTGGCAATCCTGACATTCATTATTACAAACTAACATCAATCACTCCTAAAAATTACTTGTAGATCCTCCAAAAGACAACAAGGGATTCAACCAAATGGAGCTTTGTTTTGGGCATCTTTTGATGTGAAGAGTTGTGGGACAGAGAGCTCGGCTCCTTCTTTGGCTTCTTATGTAGTACTTCGACTTCAAAGTTTCAACCACTTATACAGTGCTTCGAATGAGAAGGGCACCAACTTCTTCTTTGAAGACCTCGGGTATGGAGAGTTTCGGAACATCATCTTTTCTTTTATTACTTTATTTTGACCAATCGAGTCTTCATTGACTTGGCTAGATTTAACTTACATCTCCATGTGAACTATGACATGGTCTTCTGACTGGAATCTCGATGGCAAGGCGTAACATAATTATGACTTGTTTGATAAGCACTATCAAATAGTAAAAAAAAAAAACTTATAATTCTATTTAATACTTTATTAAGTAATCGTGTCATGGTCCTAGTTAATATTGCAAAAATCGAAGCTTAATCATACATGTCACATGGTTAAAAATAGGTGTAACACGTGTCATTCACTGATTGGACAGTTTAAAAATAAAATAAAAAATGACCTTCCTTCCCCAACCATGTCTGACTATCATAACTATTCTCTAAAGCATTCAAACTAACAATCCATCTTCCCCCTTCAAAGGGCAAATTTAGTAAATAATCAAACATAATACTTGTACTATTATATTTTAGAGAGATGATTGAGTAATAATAGCCTCTATCTTAAAAGTCGATATAAGTTTAAAATAAAGAATCAACGTTCTAAAAAGTTTGTCTAGGCTCAAAGTTCAGGCAAAAAACCTGAATGAGAAGGGCACCAACTTCTTCTTTGAAGACCTCGGGTAGGGAGAGTTTCGAAACATCAGCTTTTCTTTTATTACTTTATTTTGACCAATCGAGTCTTCATTGACTTGGCTAGATTTAACTTACATCTCCACGTGAACTATGACATGGTCTTCTGACTGGAACCTCGACGGCAAGGCGTAACAAATATAATTATGACTTGTTTGATAAGTATTAACAAATAGTAAAAAAAATAACTTATAATTCTATTTAATACTTTATTATGTAATCGTGTCATGGTCCTAGTTAATATTGCAAAAATCGAAGCTTAATCATACATGTCACATGGTTAAAAATAGGTGTGACACGTGTCATTCACTGATTGGGCAGTTTAAAAATAAAATAAAAAATGACCCAAACAGGTGCTGACACGCGCACCTGTTTCCTTCCCCAACCGTGTCTGACTATCATAACTATTCTCTAAAGCATTCAAACTAACAATCCATCTTTATCCTTCAAAGGGCAAATTTAGTAAATAAACAAACATAATACTTGTACTATTATATTTCGGAGAGATGACTGAGTAATAATAGCCTCTATCTTAAAAGTCGATATAAGTTTAAAATAAAGAATCAACGTTCTAAAAAGCTTGTCTAGGCTCGAAATTCAGGCAAAAAACCTCGGTTCACACCTAGACGCCTTTTGTTTTCAATTCCTAAATGACTGGAATTTTTCCTTCATCTCTTTCGTCTTCCCTAGGCACGCTTTACTAGTTTTTTTTTTTTCATTTTTTAAAAGGATTTTTATTTGAATTTAACTTATTGATTATTTTTTTTTTTTAAAGAAAATTTTTCATTTGACCTTAATTTCAAGTTTTTTTAAAGATTTTATTTTTACAAAAATTAAAATGACTTTATCTAAATAGTTAAATAACATTTATGCTATGATGCTTTCTAGATTATGTAATTATGATCTTAAAACTCATTATTTTGTTGCAAACTTCAAAAGCATGTATGAAGTTCCTATAAATATATTAAATAAGACTTGTCTAATTGAAAATTAAAACTATGAAAAATATTTTGATTTTTGCATTTCGAAAACTTAAAAATTGTATAATTGACTAATGGTAGGAATTATTAAGTAAATATGATATTTTATAATTTTAGATATTTGATATGTATTATTTTGATTATTAAATGATTTTTAAAATGATTAAAAATTTAAAATAATATTAATAATAAGAAAAAAATTTCTAAGTCTAAGCATCGGCTCGCTTAAACTCGTAAAGCTTAAAGTTTCGCATTCACGTTTAATCACGCTTTACGCACTTTAAACACTGTAAAGAACCATCAAGGGTTTGAATTGTGTAACATCTAAAGTCCTAACCATCTCAAAGAACACAGGGTGGCCAATTTCACTAAATTGGTTCCACAAATAGGCCCCTATTTGGTTCAGTTAAAAAAATGTAAATGAAAGAGAATTTGAAAAAGCGTTGCCCTTTGTTCTTTATACTTTATTCAGTCTCGTAATTCAATTCACGCAAACCCACGTGTTTCAACCTTAAAAATTTGTGCAATTGCTAATTTTTTTAATTTTTAATTTTATTTTTTTAGCATATTAAATTGAACATAAAGTAAGCATTTTTCGCATATATATATGAGTATTTTTCCACCACTTCATTTTAGTTCGACTATCGATAGCGCTCATCTTTATCTAATTTAAGATTGTCAAAGATCAATTATTATTTAATATTGATTATTAGAAATATTATTTTGATAAATTTAATTTATTTTTAGAATTTTTTCGATAATTATTGGAAATATTATTTTGATAAATTTAATTTATAGACAGAAGTTCTATCACTAAATAAATAAATTAAAATAACAAATATTAGTGATTTGAAAGTCCATACCATATGTAACAAAATAAAAAATAAAAATTATAATTTGAAATTAATAACAGAGTTGTTTGTCGTTCATAATATAAATGAATTGTGTAAATAAATTTAATTTACCACTTGAATTTTTATCCTTAAATAAAGTAATGAAATGTATAAATAATCAAATATTAGTTCAATAAAATTTAGCGTAACANATAATATAAATGAATTGTGTAAATAAATTTAATTTACCACTTGAATTTTTATCCTTAAATAAAGTAATGAAATGTATAAATAATCAAATATTAGTTCAATAAAATTTAGCGTAACAATTAAAATAATTTAAGATCACGAACAACTTTTCAATTATTAGTTAAAATTATATTAGCTTACTTTACGTCAAATAAATAATAATTTAGTGTAGAAATAAAATAATAAGATTGATTTTTCGATTAAAAGTAC
>CAIGRT010087687.1:0-15872 GCA_903798405.1 Fraxinus platypoda
AAAAAAAAAAATTCATACAATTGCACAAAACTTAAATTTTAGTTCAAAATATTTTTCTTACTTCACAAGTTGACTGAATCACATGCCTCAAGTTTTATTCAAGTTCTACAATTTCATCATCTATTTCTTCCTAACTCACAAATATATCAATTTCTTCATATAATTTTAATTTTTTGAACCCTCCAGTTTTAGTATAATTTCATCAACGGTTTTCACACATATTCTGCCTTCACCTCGCCCATTTAAATGCAAACACTAATCTATAAACACAGAATAGGGATTGATCGAAAGAGTGTAACCACGGCAAGCAAGACGTAAATAGAGATGCCTTCCACGACAAATTAAGGTTAAGGTTACAGAGAACGAAACCAATATATTATCAACTGCAATACATATTCCTCAACTCTTCATAAGAATAAACACACAGAACAAGAATGGAACAACGTTAAAGAATTATATAAGGCATACAAATCTCTCCATTTCTTCATATAAGTTGTATCTCATTTTTCTTCTATTGATCTCTAACTATTATAATGCCTGTTTCATTGCATATACATTTAGCGTTGCTGCTAAAAGAATTCCTGACCCAACTCCCCTTAGAACTGATGAATCCAGTTACATCTGAATTTCAGATTTTATCTCAAAATTTCCGGCAATGATTTTTCTTGTTATGAAAATGCAAACCTAGAGAAAAGAGACCGTGAAGATCCTGAAGAATCGCTTGCAGGGCTAGGTGGAATTTCAATCGTTGCTCGGTAGGCAGCTTGACACTTCTGCAGCTGCATTGTAAGCATATTTAATAGGATTAAAAAAAAAAAGTTCTAATTGATATTTTGATATGCAACTACTGCCGCAGTGGAACACACTGAACCATGCTTTCAGATTTTTTGGTTCAATGGGAGCAGGTCAATATACAAACTCGATTTGAGTTATTTATGTCCAAAAACCAAAAGAAAGACGAAAACAGAAGAGAAACGGAGTTAAAATCCAAGTTTTGAGTTGGAGTTTTAAACATGGAATATATACTACATTGAGCTTGGCTTTAGAGTTGGAAAATCATTTTCATCTTCAGCTGAGAGTTTACCATATACATCAAGCTAAATGAAATTGGCACGAAAGCACAAACTCAAGATGGAAAGTCGCAACTCATATGATAAAATCACACCACAAACAGATATTTACTAGGTGATGTAAGATAACAAGTCAACTGCACCAATAAAAAATGATAAGGAATTATTTAGAGGAGATTCTCTAGTCAACTCCACATATATCGAAGCCCACAAGGTATGACATGACAGCAATGAGGTTCATGAATAAGTATTTAAAGTTGGCATAAACCAGAAAGCTAACATGATGGATTATTCAGCAAGAGGGTTTATCTAAGAATCAGTCCATAAAGAAAGTTGTGGGAGGAAACTGTTCCACAAGAAGATTGCCTGTAGTTGGCCAAGATGTAACGACTTGCAAATGAGGATGTAGATGGAAAGAGTGGAGAAAGCTTTTATCAGAAGGGGAAGCTAGAAAAGAGAGGCAAAGAAAGTAAAAGGAGATTAGGAGACGAGAGACATTTCTCACGAGCTTTCAAGTGATGCAAGTTCAGAAGACAACAGTTATGCAGAGTGAATTTCTCAAAGAGGGAAATATATTTGGAATGCATTGACAGTTAACAAACGTAGTACTCATCTACTGCAACGTATTACAACATCAATAGAGAAACTAAAGAGAGAAATTCACCTCTTCGGGGCTGAATTGAAGGAGCATCGCAACAACAGGTAGCAGTCTCTCCACTTCACCTATAATTCACAACCGCCATCAGAAGAATATAACTTTCTCAGTAGAAACTTACCTTTGCTTAAATGGAGGGAGGGAGGGAGGGGGAGAGAGAGAGAGAGAGAGAGAGAGAGAGAGAGAGTATTACATACCACCGATAATCTTACTATTAATTTTAAAAGTTAATAATCTCAATTCTCTATTGACCAATATAATACAGAGCAACCAACTTTTTTGTTTAAAATAAGTAATGTTTCCCACAGCAAATAATAAATAACTATTAACAAAATTGTATTAATGCTACAAAATTGTAGAAGAACAAATCAAGTATATAAATTAGTTATTTTAAGTTTATTCGTGCTTTCTGTGTGTGCATGTGCATGTTCATGTTCATGTGCGTGTTGTATTTACTAATTAGCCCAATTTAGCAACACTTGCTCTAAAATCATGATACTTGAAATCATTCACTTTTAATATGTTTAAAAAGTATTTAGATACATTTCTAACAAGACCTGTACCTTAGAAAAAAAAAAGTGCAGAATGAACTGTGCAGGTTAGTCAAATGACCTTCCATTGTCAAATGACACCACTAAAAAAGACATTAGGCCCCTATTTGGTTCCGCTTAAAAATTGGATTAAAATCTAAGTTAAAGTCAACAAATAATTAAAACCACACATTTTATGGGACCCACAACTTTTAAACCACGTTTCATCAATTTTTATTAAAATCTACTAAAAATTTTATTTTTATCTAAACCAGGCAAGGGCTAGGAGTAATAGTGAATATATATGGTACTTATCTTAGTACCTAATTACCATCAGTAATTCAAGCATGATGACAACATCATTTAGGTTGTATGTGTAATATTTTGCAAGTTCTGAATTATAAAGCCCAAGTAAAAAGAAAGTATAGTTCTTTCATGCAAAAATATAAAACGAACGACATAAAATATCTCATTATAACAAGTAGTAACATTATAATTTTTATCTCTATTAATTAAGCTATTTTTAATCTCTAAAAGTTATTATAATAAGGCAGTTTGACTGCATTTGTGCAGCCAATACATTACGAAGGTACCTGTCTCCAGAAGCTTTAAAATTACATTTTTAAGATATGTCAAATCCACTCCTTCCCTCTTCTGCATCCTTTCCATGTTCCGAAGTTCTTCCTTCAGCATGGCTTCCTGCAGACATGATCATCAGAGTTCGAATTGTGGTTATAATGTGGCTCAATGGAAATTACCAACTCACATTCCTGACATTAACTTCCCCCATCCCTACCCCAAAAATAATCCCCTAAGTTACCAATTAGAACAAAGCAAAGCAAAGCAAAGTATTGAATCCTCTTCATTTATTTGATCTTATCTTTTCAAATTTGGACCAGATATTGACCTGGAAAAGAGCAAACAAAAGGTCGAACTGGGTTGAACAGGTGATAAATTTAAAAATAAAAAATAAAAATCGATAAAAATAAGTTACTTTTCAAATTAATTGGTATATGTAGATGGAAGCAGTTATTAAACTTGGCTAGAACCAGGTTGAACTGGTTATAATAAAAAAATGAATACACCACTATAAATCGACAAAAATAAATTAGTTTTTAAAATTAATTAGACTCTGTAGACGGAAGCACTTATTAAACTCGAATACATTTTATTTTCATGACAACCGCTTCTAATATGAATAGAAAACAAGATAATAATATAAAATTTTAACACATCATGAATCGCTTAAATATTTATATAACGTTTTATCGTGTTCTTAAAATAAAATTAAATGAGAAATATAGAGTGAAATGGAATTTTAAAAAAAATTAAGTCAAGAAAAATTTACTTTGAGCTTTAAATTCTTTATCATTTCTTCGAATAAAATGCAACAGCATGATATTATTTAGGCTTGTATAAAAAATTTGAAAAATAGGTGGTAGTCTGCTAATTTTTTTTATCCCGCGACAAAAAATCCAGGTGGAGAACATTGAGAAAGTAAACTATATAGAGAGTTGGGCAATAGTGTATGAAACTATTCCTTTATGGGCCTTGAATAAATGTCAGTGGGCCCTAAATGTTTAAAGTTTCTTTTTTTCCCAAGAAAATGCAAGCCGCTAAATCCGGCAAAACTGGTCCTCGTTTAGAGGTTTCATGGTTAAACTGGTTGGTAGGCCAGGCTTTCACGGTTTTTTGATAGTAAAGTTTTAAGTCAACTAAACTTGTTTAACGGCCGGTTCCCGGTTTTCCCAGTTGAAATGGCCGGTCCGGTCTAGTTTTGACAGCATTG
Organism: Fraxinus platypoda; assembly: GCA_903798405.1. Lineage (NCBI taxonomy): Eukaryota > Viridiplantae > Streptophyta > Magnoliopsida > Lamiales > Oleaceae > Fraxinus > Fraxinus platypoda. The sequence continues at coordinate 4,045 of CAIGRT010087687.1, forward strand.
ATTTGATCGGAAGTATTAGTATTCTCAATATGATCCATCTTTGAAATAAAACTTATTACACGTTTTGCATTTTAGAGAGAATTTGTGCCAGAAAGACAAACCAGCGACACTGTCTTGAATAGACCAAGAACTTCCCCATTTAATCAGGAAATCCATCTAAGGAAATTGCGGGCCACAAGAAAAAAACATCATACATCATAAATTGCCTAATTTGGAGTATTTTACTTTTATGCAATTCTTGGGAGTCAAACAAGTAGTCCACACTTCATGATCAAGGGTGTAGGAAAGGCAGGCAAGGATTCCATTTAAATCAACCATTTTCAACTGTTATTTGGATCTGAAGTTTCCATAACAGGTTATAAGAGGTCATAACAGGTCATATATTCTTTTACAAGGACATATACCTAAACTTGCAGTTTCAATAAAGACTCAAAGTACAAACTAATAGAAATGTACACAACCACCAACCTTTAGAGATGGTTGATATTCACCAAGTCTCGCTCTTTGACAGACATCTACGATTCTTGATTTTAAGGAAAAGTTTAGGTTTTCATATACGAAGATTCCCTTCCCTTTATAGGTTCACTATAAGCTATTTTGAGCTGATCTCATTGTTTTGTAGCATGAACTGGAGTTGGACCCTCACCTAAGAACTGGCACCTCTACACCGTCTCCTTGGTGTTCAATACTTTGGGGTAAAAGACAACATGGCCCAGAGGGTCAAACATTTGGGGATGATGAAAATCACTCCCGAAAAGGAACCTATCAATACTCTCCCAGTTGGTTGGATTTAGGTGCTATGATTTACGTTATGGGGGAAGCCTCTGGTTGAAGTCCAGGATGCCCATGGCTCAGTTGCACAGAATATAAGAAGCATCCGATTACTTTTTGCATTCTCCACTTGGCTATCCCCAGAGATATCGTGAAGATAAACATATAATGATGCCTTGTTAGATAAAGTCTCTCTCTCTCTCTCTCTCTCTCTCTCTCTCTCTCTCTCTCTCTCTCTCTCTCTCTCTCTATGTGTGTGTGTGTGTGTGTGTGTGTGTGTGTTTGTCTTTAGACATTTTTCTACCTTCGGGAGCTCCTAGAAAAAGTAAGAAACTCCTCTCTCTCTCTCTCTCTCTCTCTCTCTCTCTCTCTATGTGTGTGTGTGTGTGTGTGACTTTAACCAATTTGACAGATTCAATGTCTGGACCAGATAAAATTTCATTGGTATGTCAACCCTCTAATCTAAGTGTTACTCAGGTGAAGACAGTAGACAAATAATCTGCTTCCACCAAAAAACAGTTCAGCATTCTAAGAGCCTTTAAGATGCATTTTCTATTCTTTCACTTGCAGGTTGCAAAATATCTTTGGAGGAGGATAAAACAATTGCTAACTGGTGTCTTGAAAGAAAAAATAAGTAAGAATACTACTCCTTAAAATACTTCATTGCTCAGTGACTAGGATGTGGACATCATGTTTTCTCTTGTAGGATTAATCGCTTAGGTTGTGCTTGCCTATAGTAATGCAACTGCTAAAAACTAGACCATCAAGATGGCCAGGGAGGCAACACAAGAAGCTCCAATGTGTTTATGATGGTGCATATGGAAAGAGAGAACTTTCATCACTGCATCACTTCAAAGATTTTTGACGAGTCTGATCCTATTATCTTCTTTTCAGACCCACTTCCTATAAAATGTTTCTTATAGCCAGAATTTAATCAGTGTTTTCCTTACACCTCTATAACCACATGTATGGTGTATGGCAGAACTCTGTTTACTTTGTTCAAATAAACTGAGGGCACCAAAAATTAAGCAAGTTAGGTGAAGACCGATTCAAATTGTATAACCACGAGAACTATGAAGTACCTGCTGGCTGTGGAGGCGATTTTCATGTTCAAGTTCCTCAATTTCCTCCTGTATCAAAAGACATCAGAAAACAGAATAACACTAACTACAATGCACAGTTCTGAAGAAAAAAACTTACCTGAAGTGCAAGAATATGCCGCTGTGACTGAGCAAGCTCCTCCTCTCTCTGAGCTTGTTGTCTTGCCAAAATCTGAATAGAACAGAACTAAATCTGATATCGCTATTCAAGTTAAAAGTTTAATTTAGAGCTTAAAGAAAGATTTTTCTGTTTTGAATTAGAGTGGAAAAGGTCATAAATCTTCAGGGAGAAAGAAAGTAGGCCAGAAAGGATGTTTTATTTCAATGGTGTTGTTTATCAGCATACACTCAAAGGTCCTCTCACTCCAGGAACTCCATTCTGTTTTTGTTATTGTGCCCTTATTATGTAGAACTTAAAGAGACAAATAAAAATGACTTTCCTTTAGTTTCTTTTTCCTTTATTAGATAAAAGCTATAAAAATAAAATTGGTGATTGATGATCTTTTTTCATAATAAATCAATTAAGAATGTGGCAATGCAAACCTTTAAAATTGATCAAGAAATATATGCAATGAAATACACCATATTTACCAATATAATCACACATCTATCTTGTACATATCTGTAGCAAACTCGTTCTAGTTAAACTAAAGCAAAAGACCACAATTTTGAATTTTGTTTGCCTGATAATTGTAAATACTTGTACAAAAGAATATATTCCAATTACCTCCTTTTCAAGATTATTTGCATTATGTGATCACAAAAACCACATGGCTAAAGAACAGTTCCTCCGACATGCATATATTTAGATGTACATTACAAAATAGCAATACAATTTCGTGTCGCGTAACAACTTCAAATATCTAACATTGAGATTTTTACCAAAATTTGTTGGTCGGCAGCGAATGCACTTGAATTTGAGGCTTCCAGTTTCTGATTGTCTACATTCATCATTTCCAGAAGGAAAAGTTAAGACTAAGGTCAATTTCACAGTATCTTTAAGCACTATACTGGCAACATTTCTGGCTAGAGCATCTTCTTAAAGGCAGAAAGAAGAAAAATTCTGGTACCTGAGTGATTATTGCTGTGATCAACCTGAAATTATAATAATAGGGTATCAAAGTAATGAAAAATTTAAGCAAGGTTGAAAGACAGGAGTATCAATGTGAAGAGACTGAACAACATAAATGGACGAAGGCAGACTAGATGGATCAACAATCTGATATGTAGATGGAGACAAACGTATTTATGTAGGGTAAAAGAGACATACAAGTGGCCTCGAGTCCAGCAACTGGCGTAGATTCTTATTGTCATCTAAAAGTCTACTAATTTCTCTGTCCTTCTCCTCGATCATTTTATCAGCAAGATCACGAAATGAAACTTGCTCTTCCTACAAGATACAAAAATTCAATACTAAGAAAAAAACCAATGCACTCAATGTAGTATGCACACAAGTTATTGCTCAGACCTTTAATTTTTTACAATGTAGATCGAGCTTGTCTACTTCGTTTTGCAAATCTTGACTAGTAGACACCTCATTTTGCTCCTTTAGGGCTTCACATCTCACTGCAAAATTAATATTCAAATTGAAGTGCTAAGGTAACGTAAAACAATGGTAATTCAACAGTAAGTTCCCCAAAACTTATACATTCACCGAACTATATAAGAATAACAAACGAAAAAAGGGTTAAGTACATTGCCATGTTTCTTCCACATTTTGAAGATTTGTCTCCCACATTTCTTTTGCAGATTGGTGAGCAGAAAGAGCAGAGCTCAACTTCATTTCCAAGCTCTTAATCTGTTGCTCTGCATTGCTAATATCTGCATCTCTGAAGAACAAAACATGAAATTTGAGAATATGAATTGAAATCGATATATCAGATCAAAGTTTCTCTATAGTCAAGAAACCTTTCGAGTATTTCAAGCAATTTATAAGAAGATTTCAGAAAAGTGAAAACAGACAACTGGGCTGAACCACCTATTAAAAACTTAAGCGACAAATTTATTTATATCTAGATTATGTCTTTAACTAGGTCTTCTCTCGTGCTAGCCAGTTTCATTTTCTAGTTGAAGGCTCATCGTGCAAAATTTTCATACATGGAAACTTGTCCATTTTGATACTATATTGAACCACCTTGTTAAATAGCTTGAGCTTTTTAAGAGGGCACAAATTTATTTATTTAGATTATGTCTTCAACAAAATGTTAGAAAGAGCTTTTTCTTTTTTTTTTCAGAAGATGGATACAACAATAGAAAGCTAAGACTCATTTCCAATAAACTTGGGGTTAGCTACATAAATCCTTTTTCCCCACTTTGTTTGATCCAATATCACATCCACATTTTAAAAGATGGAGATGATTAATAATATTTTCATTTTTAAGTGTTATATATTCATGAAGCACCATGGCGATTCAACCCTGATAGAAACAAGTATGAACTAGTGCATGAACAGCAAATCACTCAAAGGATCTATTACATCTATAATATCAAAAATGTACATGATTGTTTGTATATTAAAATGTGTATTTTGAAATATATCACCTTGATGCAATTTCCTTCTCATGATTAGTCAAAACATCCTTCAGATCTTGGAGAGCCCTATCCCTTTCTGCAGACACTAATAATATTTCTTTCTCAGCCTCCTAAAGAACAAAAGAAGTTAAGATTTTATGAGGAAACGAATCTGTTATACTAATGTTACTTGAAGAATTTGTCCTATCAGTTAATAGAACACTGATTAATGTCCACCTTAAGAGCTTCCTCATGAGCCTTGAGTTGCTCATTGTCCTTAGCAGCAGCTAGCTCTGCATCCTTTTTCTGAAGAAGTGCATGAGCACGAACTTTATAAGAAGAAAATTCACTTTCTATGCGGTTGATCTGCAATTTGTAACAATAGAAAGATCAGATTATAAGAGGCAGTAACATGAAAAAAAAAAACAAAAACAAAAAAAAAAGCATAATGAAATCAGTCAGAAAGCAATTACTTGCCAGATAACAAGTGTGAAAATTTCTTAATAAAGAAATTGCAAGCTTCTGATTTGTAATCAACAAAAGCTCAAGAGGTAATAATTACAGGTTTTCAATTTTGGGATCCTATGAAATCAAATGTCTTATTTATTAGTACAGTCGTGATGATAAACTCAACTGTATTGTATTCATTAAGATTGATATAATTCAAGGAGTCAAAACTTGACTTAAATTTTTTCCCGTTAAACTAGTTGTCGCATCTTTATCAAGTAAACTTCCTGTCTAAATTGCGTTCAGTTGAATATATGTAGTACTGGAATTTAAGAATTGCATTAAGTTGTGCATTGTGGTTTTTCTTCCTTGAGAAAATCTATCCCTCCAAGTCTCCAAATGGAGGATCTCTAGATAATATTCGAAAAGTTACATGAAAAGCAAGTGATACCACTCAAATAGAGGGTCCACTACATACTTCTTGCTGGCTATCAGACAATCACCTACATCCCGGGTCAATATGCAGAAATCATGCTGTTAAAGTCTTATGCCACCAAATTATAGGCCAAACTCCAATCCATAATACCAATCATCTGGTAAAAGTAGATTGGAAATGATTTTTAATAATCAAAGAAAATATTCTGTGGCTAACTATTTTCTGTTTCAGGTCAGTTTGTATCGTACAAATGAAAAAAGAAAGAGGGAAAAACTACCTTTTCTTTGGCTGCCTCTAGTTCAGCATCTTTACTGTTTAAATGCTGAGCTTGCACAGACAATTCTGATTCCAGTTGACCTGATTTGAAATTATATGAATGTAAATCTAAATCTTAAATCAATTATAACAACTACAATAGAAGTAAAGAAATACTTCTCATCTTCGCTACTTCAACTTCTGCACGGACACGATTACCCTCTGCAATCTCCAGTTTCATTCTCAAAGACTGAGAAGAAGCTTCCCAACTCTCTCTTTCTTTCTCCTGAATGCAGCAAAAACATTTTGCATGTCTATCAAGATAAGTAGTTGAGCCAATGTTTTGCCTTTCAATTCATTTCGAGACTGGAAAGAGAAGTGTCAAAAAGTTGGCTGTTCTATACTTGTTCTATGGTTGGTTAGCAAAAATGTTGTGGAAACTTTCCTCAAATTTATGTCCAGCAAAAACAGTCTAAAATATAAACCGCTAACTTTTGTTCATAACGATTTTTTAAAAGTTCAACTCATCCAAACACATAAAGGAAGCTGCTATTACTTCACTTTTCATTAAAACCACTCCCTGCATAACTTTTCCGCTTTTCAAACCCAGCCATTATGAAGATTACCAACTTGAATGATAATATTTAGCACAAGACAAACAAAAAAGTTATCATGGGAGGTGGGCAAATATCTAGCCATCTAAAAAAGAATACAGATCATTGCTAAAAGATCAATCAGATCATGAGAGAGGTTGGTCTGATAAATACCAAACATAATCAAATAAACAAAATTGAAATAGTGGAAAAGAGATGGACAGAGAAGGGTGGAAATGGTTTAAATTGCAATGGTATTGTAACCTGCATCAGCCAATAATTTAAAATATACTGGTTAAATCAAAACCGAACTCGAGTTTCTTTTTTTAGTTTACATGGAACTTAGTTCTTATTAGCTCAATAGCCCAAACACAAGGCAACAACAAAATAAACCTACAAATCATTTACAAGCACTTCAAAACCTGCTTCCTGAGAGTAAGTACACAACAGAACAAAAGGAAAAAATGGTGTCTAATGAGAATTAATGCTTCTCAGAGGTTATAAGGGAATTAAATTTGTTAAAACTATATTAAGGTATCTGTCCATGTTCAATATAAGCATAATAGTAGCTTCAAAAACTGCAGCACATAAAAAGTAAATATATTCATATATAGCCCTTGTTTGTTGTAGATTAAAATCGGATTTTTAGCAAATTTTGATAAAAGTTGATGGAACATGTGGTTGAAAAGTTGTGTGTCCAATGAAATGTGTGATTAAAATTAATTGTTGGCTTTGACTTAAGATTAAAATCGGATTTTAATTTGTACCAAACAGGGGCATAGTATAAATATTATATATGAGGCTATAAACATGTTATACATATGATTGGTAGATTTACATACAAGTAATATATTTTATTGTTGTCATATGCTTTTCACCTGCAAATTCTCGAAAATCAAGTAACTAGAGTGAAAGGTTAATTAGTTGGCAAAAGAAATAAGGAGAAGTTCTGGTTTCAGTAATCAATAGACAATCATGGAACAACAATATAAGACTTTGGCAACCTCATAGAAAGTGATGATAGTGTCACATGGCAGAAGAAATTGTAAAAATAATGGAAACTGACAGCAAAGTTTGAGTTACAACTGTTTAGTTGGGAGTATGATGATATGTAGTCCATTTTACTCTTCATCTCTAATAGATAAGTTGGTAGTTATTTAGCAAGCTATAATCCAAGGTAAATTTTTGAAACCAAAGTGTCAGATTTCAAGGGATGAGTTACGCAAAACTCTCAATCAAGCTTAATAAATAGCATAGACAGATGCAAATTATACTAAGGTCCTGTTTGATGAACATTATTTGATAACATGAGTTTTGTAATAGTGAATTGTTGGAGAATGGGTGATTAAAAAGTAGGAAAAAGTTTTGGATTTACGTGTAAAATATTTTATTTGAAGAATTTGGGGTTGAAAATAAGTTTGGGGGAAAATGAGTTTTGAAATAATGAGAATTAAACAGGCTAAGAAAGCATCATACATGCTCATTTTTCAGATGACTAAGCTCGCCTTTTAACGTCTCCAAAGCTGCTCTAAGTCGTGCTGCTTCACCACTTGAAGCCGCATCCATCTCTGCAATTTTGGAATCCCTCTCTGCTACGAGAGCCTGGTAAAATGAAACAGGTACTCCCTTGGTTTAATTTAGCATGGAAATTAATTAAGTGCAGCAATAACTCATAAGATATTTATACATGAAGCAAAATACAGTGAACGATTTATAAATATAGAAAGATATTGCTACTCCATTTCTATTTGGCAGAAATGAAAATTTTAAAAAATTGGGGAAAGAAGGGGTACAATTAGCTCTTACCCTCAGAGACGAGATTGTTTCTGTTGCTTTGCTTCGATCATTTAATGCATCTGCAATTTGGGCTTGCATGTCTTCTAATTGCTGCAGCATGACATATGGTTAGGAGAAACTAAACCTTGAAAAGTTGTGATTGGAACACGACAACTAAGGAAGGATCTGAAATTCTAGATATTAAGATGAGGTTTAGCCGAGACATCTGCATGTATTTTACCTTCTGGTGCTTCAGAGAGAGTTCAGCAATAGAAGATTGTCTTTTTTCATCAGCTGCCTGAACTAACCCCCGCATGTCTTCCAACATCTACAGAAATGAAAGCAGATATTCATTTGAAGCGAAGTTAATTTGTCAAAGCAGTGTTCTAAAAGTGTAAAGCATACCTGATCTTTTTCTAAAAGTGACTGCTGTAATGTCTCCAAAGCATTTTCTTTGGGTACCAAGGAACGACGCAGCTCTTCAATGTTGTCCCGAAGTCTACATAACAGTAGCATTTTTAAGTGATTAAGAGTAAAAAAGGAATTTTGGAAGTCCAGATATCCAACCAACAACATCTTTGTTACTTTTTTCACTTGATAAAAACAGAAATCTTAAACCATATTGGCAGAACCTTTTATGAACACGAAAACATGTTGAAGAATAGATGTGCTACAAGCATCATTTGATTACTTTCACACAATTATCAAAAAAAAGAAAATCTGAAAATTCAAACGTACATAAAGCATAATGATATTATAGATAACTTTAAAATTTGCCACGGCATCAGCAGAATTCATCTCATTCATAATGAACTATAATGCTGTACGATTTGATCTGTTTAAAAGAGCTTTTCTGGAGACTGTACTTATTGTTTGCACTTCGCAATTGTTGCCTTTCTACATCCATTGCTTTCAGAGCTTCATTAGCGTTCTGCCGTGTACGCTCCAGCTCTTGCTGCAATGCTGACAGCTGTGATGATGCACGGTCAGCTTTCTCATTAACTTCGCGAACCTGGGTCTCAAAATCATCTTTTTCCTGAAAGAGAGAATCTCCTTTCAATAATTGAACACACTACAAAGAAGTAAAAACTTCAGTTTGAACATGATAAGTCGAAATTCCCAACAAATAGTTGGCAAGGATATAAAGCATGTCGTTTTCTACTAAAATTCATATAATGATGTCTTAAAGCCAATGTTTCCAATGTTCATTGCATTTTGTTAAAACCGTTGGTGATTTGTGCTTCAGAAAAGAAAGATGCTGACAGCCCTATACTTGTCACTGCTAAATTTTGTTTCACATATTTTAGTTTCTTTAAATTAAGACCTGCAAATAAACAGATAGGGAAGTGAACCAAATTGAACTATAGGACTTCACCACCAAAAGCTTGCCTGGGCTCATATGATGATGTACACTTGTAACAAACTGTGTGATTGTAAGAGAAAGAGGATATAGAAGGAAGAGGAGAAGGAGGAGGGAGAGGGAGGAGAAAAGAGAAAATTAAGAGAGAATTTCTTTGTTTATTCAATTGTCCAGTCTAATTGTAACAAGCATCAACTCTCTTCAAATACTGCTTAACATAACCTCTTTCAAGTACCTTCTAGATTTGGTGTACATGTAACCCATACCTCCAAGTTCTTATTGTTAACACTTAACACACACTCTCCCTTTCCCTCGAATCTACCAGCTTGCAGCGTCTCTCACCAAGTGGCAAATCAAATTACATCAAGAAGCTGAGATTCTAGAAAATTAAAGCAACCATCAACTTGATGGTGAAACTATTCCACCTATAACTTGAGTGATTATGCAAAATAATAGTGCACAGGAAGTATGTGATAAATGAAATTGACAATGATGAGTCATTTAATAACATATAAAAATATTAATTTCAAGTAAGTGATTGCAGTAAACAATTTTCTTCAAGCCCTTGCTTCAGTATTCCAAACATAAAGACTATTCAGTTCATATGAGGATGTCTGTAAAAAGCAATAAATAAGTGTTTTATGTGTCGAAGAGATCAACAGTATATGATAATAAATCTGGCGCAACAAATCCTGCCAAAAGACGGAAATACTTAATGGAAAAGAGGAAGCAATAAGAAAATGTTAGATAGTGATATAAATAAAAGTAACATAAGGAAAAAAGTAACAAAATACCTTCTGCACCTCTTGAATACGTTGCTTAGCTCTTTTGTGAAGCCTGTTGAACTTGGTATCAAGCTCAGAATACTTCTCGTCACGATCTTTTATTTCTTGATCCATCTTCTGTTGAGCTACCCAAAGAAACCATTAAACCAGTTTAGCACGATAATGGTAAAATAACATAACAAATCTCTTATTCCCAAGAACTCTATCCAAAGGCCACATTTAACTAATACATCAATTACCATCATCAAGAATCATAAATGGATCTAATTCCAAAATATGTTACCAAATCCAATCAATAGAGATAGCATGGAAATCAACAAAAAATAATACAACCTTCAGCAAGTTTGGCGGAAAGCTCTTGAACCTTCGTATCTGCCTCTGAGTGTGCTGCTCCAAGATGCTTTAGAGCTTTCTCTGCAGCACTCCGAGTTTGTCTTTCCTCTAGAAGTTCTCTTTCCAAAGATTCTAATTTTTCATGAACCTCTCTGACATCACCATCGGACCCCAAATGGTCTAGCTCCATAGCTTTATTTCGTTTTTCAGGCTCGCCAGAATCAAGAAAGTGATTCTTCATATCCACAAACTGAGACTTCAAATATTCATTCTGGAAACTAAGCTCTACCACAGTCTCTTCGAGTTGATCATGGCTGTAATTAGTATGTTTATTTCCATCATGTAATCCATTCTCCTTGATAAGATTCCCACCACTATAGTCTTTTTCATTATGCAGCTCATTGCCCTCTTCCACACGATTAGCCAGTGCCTCACCACTATAAACCCCTTCTTCAGACATTGTTGCCAAGCTTTACCGAAAAGCTGGAAATTAGAAAATGACATGATCAGTATAGGACAAACATAAACTAGAGTCAATAAGATACCACATTGACATTAACACTCAATTAAAGTTATAGTAGAAAATTATAGTACTTCCCACATTTTCTTTAACATGGTGGATTCCTCTATTTTATTTTATTTCAATTTCTAAGCAGTTAAATTCAATGATGCCATGATTTACATCAATTAGAGAAAAAAATCAGAAATAACTTCAACAATAGAATTCTAATTAAGAGATTGAGGGATTGAGATGAAATAGATGACTAACCTGCGTTGTTCCAGATCTATTAGAATCTGATTGCGCAAGTAACTTGAAGAATTGGAAAAGCGAAAAGTGTATCAAATGCAAGTCGAGCTGCAGTACAGGATAATCGATGTGTTTGAGGGGCGTGGGATTGGGGAGGAAGAAGAGATCGAAGGTGTGTCTGATTCCCAATTCACGAGTCGCATTTCCTCGTGCCACGTTCCTCCCGTATTTCACACGCTTCACTCGATTTGTAACCGTGTATCCTCTTTTGTTCCATCACTTCTAAAAAAGTGAACAGAGAATTTCCTCGAGTCAACAGGTAATTTGAAACCCATAAATTTCATCTAAGGTAACTAAACTTTCAGTACATTTCAATCTAATCACTAAATTTTAAATTTATCTAGATAAACTTCATTTTAGAGTGCAACGGAGCCCCAACACAGACTAGCCTCGACTCCTTAGAGCTAGCCGTGCCTCCTATAATAGAATTACAAGCTAAAGTTGGCCTTCAATGATGATACAACCACCAACAAAAATTGGCCTTCAATAATAAAATCTTCGAGAGCTAGTCATCAGGCAAGGACCAAAGGATTTATGTAGGCGTCGAATAAACAATGACTTCCAACTGGCCTGCAATGGAGCCCCAACACAGGATAATCCCAAGCTTGCCCCCAACTACTTAGTGTTGGAAAATCTCTCTATATATAAAAAGT
>CAIGRT010087721.1:0-15038 GCA_903798405.1 Fraxinus platypoda
TTTACACGTGGTATTTGATATTTCTAATTTCAATTTTTTCTCATATGGAATTGCACGAAGAGTTTAGGGGCTTAGATGGTTCTTTGTTGATGACATGAATTTTGATGAAATTTGGAAGGTACTTTTGAACTTTATTTGTACTTTTCTTATTCACGACACTTAAAAAAATAAACAGTATTTAAATATCATAATTTTACGATGATATAATATTATTGAAATATATTTTTTAAATTTCATGAAAGGAGTACCATTTTAAAATGTCACACAAGATATCCAAAATTTTAGGGCCGCCATTGCATTTAATTTAACAAAAAGAAGGCAGTAGATAAATTGACTCTCAACTCCCAGTTGCACAATACATTCAGTTCTAAACCCATTTAAGATGATTTACATTATAGATAATGCCTATTTCCATCTTTATCTTTTCCGAGTACGTGAAAAAATGTGTCATGCAACCTTGAGGGGTTGCTCAATTGGTTAGACCGTGGGTTTGCTCTCTAATGGTCACCAATTCGAGTCCCCTCAGAGCTACTGAGGTGAGTACCTAACCATAAACTTCAGGGCCCCGTGGAATTAGTCGAGATGCGCACAAGTTGGCCTGGACATCCACGGTTATCAAAAAAAAAAAGGTGTCGTGCAGATTTTATAAACCTCTACAGAAGATTATGAAATGAAATCCAGAAAATGACTCCAAACTCTACCCTGAATAATTAGTCTCTCTCGATCCATTTTTTCTTATATATAGCGATATATAGTGAATATATGGGTGCATTACTGTGTGTAAGATGACTAATGAACTTGGGAAATAATTAATTCACACAGTGCAAAATAACAACGAGAAAAACCAAGTTTGGTAAAGATGAAAACCCCATACCTGTACTAGCACAGCACCAGCAGCGTCACCAAAGAGAATACAGGTTCCTCTATCCGTCCAATCAACATATCAAGAGAGAGCATCGGCCCCAATCACAAAAACATTATTGAAGCCACCCCTTGCACGGCAGAATGATTTCAATTTGTACAGAAAATGAAACAAGTTGGACATGTACAATTAATAGAGTTTAGGAATCTCCTTATAGTGGAGAAACAGAATTTTACCTCTGATATAGCAAGCAGCTGACACAAGGCCTAACGCAAATCCACTACAAGCTGCTGTAATATCATAAGCTAATGGATTGTTTTTGCAGCCAAGTGCTTTTGGAATCTGGCATATTAGACAAATACAATTTCAATAGGTACTAATATATTATGGACAAAAGTAATACATACAAAGTTAACTATACATTTGGTATGCTATCTGTAAAATGAGAAGCAAATTGAATTTGAAGATCGCAAAATCACTAAAGAACGTAAAATATTGAAACTAAAAGCTCATCAATCAGCCCCAAAAAATACATTCATAGTATGAGGATGCAACATATTAGGAGTGAGTTCGGTCCCCTAAGCCGATGAAGCCCTCCGTCAGTCCTGATATTAAGGCAAGTCCGCAGAGTAAAACTCATTTTTAGATTCTTAATATGGTGACAAAGAAAGAATCTCCTCATGGCTAATCATATATTAGTTATCAATGATGTCGATTATCCTTTCAACACATCTTAAAATCCCCATCGTGAAGACTTGAAATTTATGCTGAATTGAATTTTTTGTATTATTCATTGGTTATTTACACAAACATAGGAATTAATACAAGCTAGATGGAAATATTTCTATAATCTCCTATTCCAACTCTCCCCCTCAAGTGGGTGCATCGATATTACACATGCCCAACTTGTATTATTATGTATAAAATGGCCTACTCTTGAAAACCATTGTTGGACTCTGATTGCAACTTCAAGTAGTAAAAGCTCTAATTGCAACTCCAAGTAGTAAAAACCTCTCCCTTCTACCAGTTATAATCATCCTATTGGTAAGATCGCCCTGCATGAGGGTTACTTGAAATACATGAGAATTCATAAGACCAACAACAAAAGATTAAAGCCCACACATGATAACATGCACAAACAACACACACAAGAGGGTATAAAATCTTCGAACACAGCTGAAGCCATGATGTGTTAGAACCTTAGGCATACTAGATGGTTGGGTCAACCAAGATGAAGGGTTGCAGAGCTCTAAGAAAAGTCGCCGGATGAGTATCTCGTAGCAAGTAGAGTAGAAGGGTCGAATAGAACCCATGCAGTACTTGATGAACAGTAACAATGAAGGAGAAGCTGCAATTTTCGAACGGATTCAAGGGTAGAGGGTTGCCGAAGCGATATAAAGGGTAGATGGTCATCGGAGCGAGGATAGAAGTTCGTTGAAGGTAGAGGGTTGTCAGCTGAAGCTAATAGAGGATTGAGGGTCATAAGAGCAAAATAGAAGGTCGCCAGAAGATTCTCCCTAGGTTTTAGATATATTAGTCAAAATTAAATTTAGAGTTCAGAAGTTTAGGGTTCAATCGAAACTTAATTTAGAGGCCCTAATTTGATACCAACTTGAAATTTAGGCTGAATTGAATTTCTTGTATTATTCTCGAACTCAAGGTTATTCAGCCTAAAAGGAAAAACATTAATTCCTAGCTAGACTAGGATATAAGCTAGATGGAAATATTTCCATGATGTCCTATTCTAACTGAAAGAATTGAAGTGTGCTTCCTGTACTTCAATCTTGTGGAGAGACTCTTGAGTGTAACAAATGTATACCTCTGGAGTAGAAGAACACATCAAGACAAGGTCCACGTCATCTGCATCAACCTCCGCCATCTGGAGAGCTTTCTTTACTGCCTCTGCAGCGAGACCTACCAAACTATCTTTTCCTGCAACAGCGAACATTGCACTAAATTCATGAGGCAGATGTATATCAAGAATATCAATATTAAAGGTTTATATGCCCTTCGAAATCCTAATACTCAAAATAAATTATAATATGATCCAACAGCATTCTTATAGATGATAGTTAGAAAAACATGCCACACGCTTAAATTCAGAAAGTGAAGCCATTGATTCAATTGACATTTTCTGTACCCAGCTATGATGAATATGAGTAGGCTGAACTTGATTGGCAATATAAACCTGGCTTCAATTTAAACTCAGTATGTGCACGAGTGGGCCAACCCCTCAGCTCAGCCCACTAAAATCAGAGGATAAAAAAGATCACACTGTTTATATGATCATAGTGATCTATTGATACGATACTTTTTCTACCATTTTCACAGAAACTGTAATGACTTGTGCTATTATCTTAAATTACACCCAAAAAGAAATTTATAGGACGAGAAGTACATCCTTATTTTAGTCAGGCATATTGATGACAGATGTAGCTAAACTAGAGTGCCAAGATTGGGTGGCTTTAGCTCTTGTTCCATTCATAATTAGTTGCACAAATACAGATTGTAGGCTATAAGAAAAAGAATTTTACAATTACTAAACTCCAAATTAACACCAACCTGCAACATCCATGTACAATACAACTAGTGAGGTTAAGTCTTCTGTTGAGTCATTGACAAGAACCAGTTTTAATTACCTAAATTCCTCAGTATTTCCCCTGTATCAAGTTTGGAGTACCCTAAACTCTATATAGCACCTTATTAATAACTAGCATCAACAGCACATAGAAACTCACCAGAAAGAACTCTTCTGTTTCGAATTCCTGTCCGAACAGAGATCCATTCATCAGAAGTATCAACAATTTTTGCAAGATCATCATTAGAAATCTGAAGACATGGTAGTGCAGAGCCACATCCAACTAACTTGCAGCCTTTACTTACAAGCCTATGTGTATTTTAAGCTTGTATTAGAGAGGATTCAGAAGCAGTATTTCAATATAATATTATTATGTGAAACATCATTTTAATGCGCCAAATCAGAAAAACAAGACAGCTTGACTCATTTTGCATTATATGATTTGGGGGAAGTGAGTTTCCACAATAAGCCAAAACTGCAAAGTACCAGACTAATGTGTAGGTAAAGCTTTAAATAGAAAACAACAGCTAAGGAAGCAGCAGAATGAGCAATTTTTAGTAAAAAAATGAACAAAATGCAAACAAGAAACCTTTAATGAGGGGTAAACTAATAAAACATTATTTATCTGGTTGATATGAATTTGTGAGAAACATTCAAAAGTGAAAATTTCTTCATAGATGATGTACACAAATTATTAACTAATAAGTTAGTTATTATAAACCATGAAGTGTTACTCTTAAACTATCCATACCCAGATATCATGCCAGGAAATATTCCTACAACAAATGACTTGAATATAACAAGCTGGACTTCAAAACTAAAATATTTCAAATATACGACCTTGATATCTACAGCACTATTTGTACTAGCAAGAGGGAAAATATATATTTTTTATTTATTTCTTATTGTTGTCATTATCAATATATTTATTTATTCATTATTTTTAGTTTCATGAAGGTGGGAAATTATGCATGCACCAAAGAGAAAAATGAGACTGAAATCATATCAGATATAAAAGGAGACAGTGGTTCATGTATTAGCACTTCACATTTGAATTCTCCAATGCATTATGATTAGCAAGATTTGGATTGTCTGTAGCTAATAGTTTTCTTATTAATTTTTAAATAGCATATTTGCCAAATTTAACAAGAGTCCAAATAAGATAAACTTCTATTCACAGTATCAGAATCAAAGAATAACTCTTAAAATAAAACATTCATCAATTGAAATGCCAGCGCATTACAAATGAAGCTACTTTTCAAGGTGTGTTGTGCCTATGCCTCCACATCATCTTGAAGGATAACTGATACTGCATGGTCACAGACCCTTAGCCTCAGCGTGCTAATTCAGAAAAGATAGAAAGAAAAGACACACATCCTCAAGAAATCTCATCACATGATAACTTAAAATCATCTCATATATTTAGGTGACAAAAAACTACTAATCAATATCCTTTCCCCTTCCATTTCGATATTTTTTCCTATTTAGTTCTAGCAATCCACTGGTGCTGCATAAAGAAATCCAATTTTACCGGGAACTCTGCACTCTGACGTAGGATTTATCTCTTCTCAAATTATGGATTTTTGCTTAACCCTTCCCACAGTATATGAACACAGATAAATTGAAGCTTCACTGATTCCATGAACTGTCACTGACGAAAGTCTAAGCCCTTGTTCGGTGACTCTAAAAAATCTGATTAAAATCTAAATCAAAGTCAATAATTGATTTTAACCTCATGTTTCATAGGATCCACAATTTCTCAAACATACATTCCATCAACTCCTATCAAAATCTACTAAAACTCCGATTTTAATCGCTACCAAACATGGGCTAAATAAACCTGAGAGACAAGTTCTATCTCATCAAAACTTTGATTCCAACAAAGAGCTTTTTGTTCCACCATAAGAAACTCCTTCCGAACAAGTTATAGAGCAAAAGGTCAAAACAGGAGAAATCAAAGGCATTACTTGATCGTCAAAGCTACAGCAATACATGTGAATAAATGATCCATGTACCAACAGACCAATCAATTTTTCTGAATAGTTCATTAGCTAAAATCTTGTTCATTATCCGGTAAAGTTCTTAGCAATAGTGTGTACCAAACATTCACTCGACCGATATATAAGAATATCAATATGAGAGTGACACAGTAGTTTTCAGTTAAACAAACAAATCTCCACTTCAATTAAATTCCCAAAAGCAATTATATAAAACCACAAAACAATAAAATCCCAAATTGAGAGTACACAGGATAAAAAATTTAACTTTGAATAAAGTCAAATAAACAACAATTGCAGGAAAATTCCTAAAGAAATTGATCAATCAAAGCAAACACTCTACTAATAAAAAAAAAAACCAACAAATAAATTAAAAATTCAACGT
This sequence comes from Fraxinus platypoda, assembly GCA_903798405.1. Classification (NCBI taxonomy): domain Eukaryota; kingdom Viridiplantae; phylum Streptophyta; class Magnoliopsida; order Lamiales; family Oleaceae; genus Fraxinus; species Fraxinus platypoda. The sequence continues at coordinate 5,823 of CAIGRT010087721.1, forward strand.
AAAATTTCTTACCTGGGAGCTGTGGATTCAGAGGGGGAAAGCTTCCCTTCACCCTGAACAATGCTGGAACACAGTATTCTTCTGGAAACTTCTTCAGAGAACCAAAACCCAGGTCGATAAATGCCCATAGATGGAGAAAATCTGCTCCTCACACTAGGAATATTAGGTGCAAACAGCCCAGATGCATTTGCCATTTATTTCCTTTCTTTTTAAAGAGAATTAAAAACAGAACACATGCAGAGGGAAGATTTTATTGGGTTTCTTGAAAACAAAATGATTGAATTTGAGACGGAGAAACCAATGAGTTTTATTGTTCTCACAATCTCTGGCGGCTCTGGCGATGAAACTTCCAGTGCAAAAACAGAAAAAAAACACTCTTTTTTATCAAAGCACATGCAGATTCTTGTATGAATTGATAACTTTTAGGTCTCTATTGACTATTCTATTTCTCCTTCTGATGGCTCTCATGCATTTTGCATCTGCATTCTGAAAAATTGAGTTTTGTAGTGTAAAGAAAGTGATGGGTCTCATCCGACTGTATTCTGAAAAATTGAGTCTTTGTAGTGTAAAGAAAGTGATGGGTCTCATCCACGTAGGCAGAGTCTATATCCTACTGATTGAAATAACTATTTTGCCCCTGAGATGAGATAATCATGGTTGGGGATTTTTACCTTAATAGCTGCATCTGTGTTGACTCTTTGTTCCTATTATCTGGTTTTCTCTTAAATGTTTGTTGAACATTTATTACCACTTATCCTATTACCCATAGGATAAGTGGTAATAAATGACTAGAAGAAGTTTGTCACGTTTGGCATACTAAATTAAACACTATTACTAATTAATTTCTAAATGTAGAGTTTAAGTGTGTTTGGAATTCGTGTTGAAAAACGATTTTGTCGAATCTTGTTTGTGTAAAAGAGTAAATTATCAAACTTAAGGATGTGATTCTATGTTGGGAAGTCATGCTAGGGCACGAATCAATTTGCAGGGATGCATCGTATATGTGTCCTCTTTTCGAGTCAAGTTGTGTTTGATGCAAAGAGTAGATTACCAAGAGTTGGGAAGTGAGTCTATGTTGGGAAATTTTTTCAAGGCTCAATTCGATCTACGTTAGGGTGAACCATGGAAGTGTTCGCTCTTTAAGTCAAGTTGTGCCTCCATGGAAGAGTACATTACCAAACATATGAATATGATGCTATGTTGGGAAGTAGTGTTGGGTCGCAATTCGGTCATTGAGGTGCACCATGTAAGTGTTCATTCTGAGTCTATCATGTTGTGCCGTGTTGTGTTTGTCTAAAAGCATCTCAAGAAAAGAATAGGCATCTTTCTATTGAAAAAAGTTCAAACTATAAAGTAAGGGATCTATTAGATCCGAAAAGTCCTATATCATTAATTAGGGGTGTTATACAAGAGTGTAGTATAACTCAGCCTAAATCACATTATGTCATGTCATTTATACAAATATCCTATTATTCATTACTCAAAATAAAATTCTTGAAACCTAAGACTTGATGAGTCAAGTCGGGCCTAAAAATTTTTAGTATATGCTCGACACCGACCTACGCTAAATTAAGTCGTGTCATGTACTCTTATTAAATAGCATTATTCGTAATTTTGAGAGAGAATTCGATAATTTGTAATGCGATTTTCTAATCTCAAAACTGAGCGGGCAAACGTAATAGAAATTTTCCGTGCACAGAAATTCAATACACTAGCAGGATAGTGTCATGGAATAGAAAAGAATAGAATGTAAAATTTCAATTGAATGTTGAATATTTTAGAATATAACAATTAATATAATATAGTGATATATAATTTCAATTTCTTTATTAAAATTCTAATATTATTAGCTAGATAGTGGAAGAATAGAATATAAAACTTCAATTGAATGTTGAATATTTTAGAATATAACAATTATTAGATAGTAAATCTTAAATACTTTTAGATAAATTTTCTTTTTCATTTTTGTTTTAATCAATTAAATAATTTTAAAGAAAGATATAATTCAAAATATTTATGATATAAAATAGAAAAGTGTAAAAAAAGGATTTCAAATGTCATGTGAATCAATTATATGATAAGATAGTAATGCACACTTGAACGAAGCTTATACATTACAAAGTTAATATGAACATACTAAAGCGGGTGTATTAAATTAGAATTTTTTAGGACTTTGATGGATTTTTTTTTTAAGTGACGACTTCTGTGGATTTTGTGAATTTTTTTATAGATTTGGATGGAAGCCTTTCGTAGACTTCTATAGACTTTCATTTTAAAAGTTTTATAGATTTTTGTAGAATTCGACTTTTTTTTGAAGACTTTCATTTGAAATATAATTCACATGGACCAAGTGCAATAGTGTGAAATTCTCACATACGAGGTTGTTCCCACAATTCCCATTCTCCTTCCTCGCCCCATATAATAAAAAATATTTTAAAAATGATAAAAATTTAAGACCTTAATTAAATAAATAATAATCAAAATTATACATACATCCATATATATATCATAAAAAAAAAATTTAATATTCAGTATTATTAATAAAATATACCTTTAAAGAATAAACAAAAAATTAATATATTAAAATTTAATTATAAATTAGTCTATATAAATTTTATAATTTAATTAAAAATAAATATTTTTCACAAAAATGAATGGAAAAAGAAAAAAAAAATTATAAGAATCCAATTTAATTTTTTTAAATTTCCAAATAATATTGAAACGGTAATAATCCCATTTTTCATTGTGGAGTACAAACTTTGCGAAGATGACAAGGACACAACATTATTCATGCAATTTACAAGACCAATAATCAGCTTATCCTTCTTCCCCTCTTATGCGCAAGTAACAAATAGAACTATAAATTTCTATGATAACCTTACTAGATAAAGCCACAATAGGCAGGAAAAATCATATCGACCCAGTTTGTGACAGATTCTACAAATTGTATCCTAGAGGACCTAGTCCATATTCTTGACACATTTCTTCAGATTGATGAAGAAAAGAAGCTGAGTCCCCAGATCTTGAGGAATAATCAAATTCATTTGACCACCATTCAACATTTCGGAAACTATCAAATTCTGCTATCTGACTCTCTGTAGGTTGCAAATTAGCAGCTTCTTTGCTGAGGAAATCATCAAGTTCAGATTGGGTATATGTAGAACCCGTCTTAACTCCTGTGTCAATTTCCGTGTTTGTGTTCGTGTTCAGTTGCTTGGTAACCTTGAAGTTGTTCATAGTGCAATACTCTTGTTGAAGTGTAACAGCAGTGGGATTTGGACTATGAGGGTCTTGTGACATAAGAATATTTTGATTTTCATTCAAAGAATATTGGAGGTTTTGTATCATTTTTTGGGGATTCAACTTGGGCCAAAGTGCAGGATTATTGTAGAAAGTGAAAGGGTTTTGTAGCCCTTGAAGCTGCACGTGGAGCTGAAGTCTTTCCAGTGCTGAACTGCTCAAGTTCTGCAAATAGGCATTATCATCTACACCTTTTGGGCTCTGATCATCTGCAATTGAGAGCCTGTTCGTGTGAGTCGACTGTTTGTGCCTTCCGAGTAACTTTTTCTTCAATCTGGTGTTCCAGTAGTTCTTGATATCATTGTCCGTTCTTCCCGGTAGTTGCGCTGCAATTACGGACCACCTATGATCACATAGATTTGAATGAACTGATCAGTCCAATGATAATTAAGACTACTCCAGAAGATTGGTACACAATAGTACTCAACGAAATGATCGTAACAATTTTTTTATTGGTTAATACAATTTAGTTAATCTTACCAAGCGTGCCACTAAAGATCAAGAAGAAAGACCAACAAAACCCTTAAATGAAAATTTTGAATATTGAGAATCCACAGATGATTCTTAAAACAAAAGGATCATGGATAATTGCAAAAGGACAAGTAGAAATGGCTCAAACTCGTGGAAATTAAGTACTTGTGTGTTTATTTTTTGACCGTGCTTGTGCATGTGCTGTAGGGTTAGGGAGGGGGAAGAGAGAGAGACCTGCTGCCAATACTAATATAGAGGCTACAGATGATGCTGTCTTCTTCCTCGGTGAATCCACCATGCTTGATGTTGGGACGAAGGTAATTTAGCCATCGGAGTCTGCAACTCTTTCCACATCTTTTAAGCCCTATAATCATGATTTCCATATGTTAATTCTCAACGAATTTGGGATCAACTACATGAATCATTTTTTCCCTATCAATTAAGTTATCAGATGGATAAATAACATTCAGAACATTGATGTTTACTACGTACCAATTTTCTGGGGAAGAGCAATCCAATTGCCACCAGTACCATATTTCTCAATATAGGCTTTGAGTTTTGCATCTTCTTCAGGAGACCAAGGTCCCTTCTTTACGTTGGCTTTGTCACAGCACGGTGCTCTTCCCATCTTGGATTTGTTTGCTCTCTCAATTTTCCTTCTTAATATCTCCAAACACAAAACGAAGCTGTCTATGATTTAATGAAGAAAAATGTCAGAAGGGAAGACCAAGCTTTATAGGTAGGAAGATGGTGATGTGATGCTCAGGAGAACCACAAAAGTCTTCACATCTTTTCTAGGGTTTGTTCATCTTGGATTAGTTCAGCCATAATTTTTTATTTCTAAACTATTAAAGAATGAAATCATATATTAATTGAAATTTAATTTCTGATAAATGTTTGATAAGTGTAAATTCTTCATAAATAGGTATAAACTCGACTTTTATAGCTACAATACCATTTTGCACCACCTCATATAAAAGATTAAGCTCGTATATTTATTAAGGTAGCTTTTTGTTGGTCCACAATAGTTTATTATTTGTGGAGGTAATGCTACAGCAAAGTTCAAGGAAGAAGCCTTCATCCTTTTAGTATGTCACTTATAACCTGCTTAAAATGTTCCATTATTAGGGCATCTTTGTTAGATAACAGATAAATTAAATGCTTTACAATCCTTATGTTGGGATTAATGTGAAATCCTGATAACTATGAACTTCAGGTAATTTTTAGATTATAGCAGTACCTCTCAATTTTCAGAATCACGACTATATAAAAGTTCTTGTTATAGTAGGTACATGTTACGCCTCGCCATCGAGGCTCCAGTCACGTCACAGTCCATGTGGAAATGAAAGTCAACAAATACCCAATTGGTTAAATACAAATAAGTAAACAAAGGTTCAAACTTATGTGCCGAAGTACTGCCCGAATGGCTGAAGCTGTAAGCGGAAGCGCTGCATAAGAAATTAATGAAGAAGCTGAAACTCTTCACACAGAAAACCACCAATACGAAGCTCCCTCCGGCAGAAGCCCTTATTTCATCCGAAGTCCCTGAAACTGAAGTTGTCTCTAACGAGATCTGTAGACAATGTTTAGGAATGATTGATGAAGAAGTCGAAGTTCTTCACACAGAAGATCAAAATACGAAACTCCCTCGGTAGAAACTCTTAATTCATCTAAAGTCTCTGAAACTGAAATTGTCTCTTACAAGATCTGTAAACAATCTTTAAGAATAATTGATGTAACATTTGTAATAAATAATGTCAAGTGTGTCAGGACAACTGACCATTTGTTAAATGTATTTATTGTATGGTAGACTTAGTGATGTGAGACTTCAGTATAGGAGATGAGGTCAGATGGTTCTGATCTAACAGACACCACGTCGGCTAGAACACTATAAATAGGTGGTTTTTATAAATAGAAAAGGACTTTGGGATCTTTGATCTATGGGATAGTCATTTGAAGACTGATTCTAATATACAAGAAAATACTCAAACACAAATACTATCAAGAAAGCGTCTTGCTTGGTCTATATTTGTTAGTTTGATCCTAAGTTATTTGCACTTTGTTGGTGATTGTTTGTTAGAGCAATCATCTTAGTTACTATCATCGGTGCTCGAATACTTTTATCTCGCGCCGTAAAGCATCTCCGCGTTCACGTGTTCTCCTTCTCTCAGCGGTCCCCCATCAAAACGCGTCGGAACTTGCTTGAGTTGGCTTAAGTGTACCTGACATCTATTGTCTACGTTTGTGTTACGTTTTTCGAGGTCAACACATGTTATTGACAAAATTAATTGTAAGTATCAATTATCAAAAAAGTTTAAGTTTGAAGCAAGATTATTTACTTCATTCTCTATACATTTTGTTATGCAAACTTGAACTCTGTCAGATGCATGGTTCTTTCGGGAAAATTCAATCAACACAAAAAAGAAGGAAAAATAAGAAAAAAAATTATTTCAAGTTTGTGGTAACGTGACAAAAATGTAGATTTATTCTTCTTGTTAAATCTTTAGTAAGGAAAGAGGGCACGAAATTTTCCACCCATCTTGAGAAGAAGGCAGGAGCTCAATATTTTTTACGTATAAACGCAGTCCAAGCCTAGGCAGAAAAAAGAAAAGAAAAGGCAGATATATAGCTCACTGACCGAGCGCTATAGCACAAAAGATGAATGGGATAAGCGATCAAAGCTATGGGATGGAAGCTCAAAGGAGTACAGTAACTAAAAATGTCAATGAACTTTCTTTTTTTCTTCCCCAATAAATTTTAAGTTGGTTAGGTTTCTTCTCTTTTCCAGTTGATTTATCACTTACCATACAATTAAAATTTTCACACATTATGGACCTAAAAATAAAAAAGAAAGTTTCGAGGACCCAAGCGTTCCATTGCCTATAGGTTGAGACCTCCACCACAGATTCTCTTAGTCAATTTGATATCTATATTTCTCATCTTCTTTACGTATTCCATTGAGATCTCTAGAAGAAAATACTCGATTAAATATATCGTGTCTCATTTCCATCCGATTGTAGACGTAATTCAAAATTTTATTTAATCTTGTAAATTTCCTATCAACTTGTGGAGTCTATTGCATAACAAGTGTTTTTAACATATTCCACATGTTTGGACATCCTAAAAGCGACAAGTTGGCTAGGGTTTTATATTAAGAATATGTTGAAAAAACATTAAAATATAAAAAGTAAAGGAAAACCAATTGATAATTGATCGACCTTGGTTCCCTGGGATAATATTTTCCTATGCATTTTGTAATAATATAAGGAGAAGGAGGAGGAGGTCCGGAACCGCACTTTCATAGCAATAACAAGAGGAAAACTGTCGAAATTTAAAGGCATGCAGATATTAATATATTAAGTATTTAATCAAATTGACTCAGATCTTTAGGGAAAAAAAGCATTCTTCTGTTTGTCTTTCTATCCAGCCTAGAATCTCTCTCTCTCTCTCTCTCTCTCTCTCTCTCACACACACACACACACACACACACACACACACATTATATTGTATATCCATTGACGCTGCAATTCATACATCATCAAAGAAGACCAAACTTACGAATTTTGTTTAGGACAGCTGGTGAAAGAATTCTTGATAATTAACCAGATAAGTATGGAATCATTTAATGCGTTTAACGTTAAAAGAAGTTATTTAAAAGTTAGAAAGAAGACGAATTTATTTATTTAATTGTGTTTTGAACACGTCTTCTTGTAAACAATCTGTTTTTCTTTTTCTTTGGACGTCTCACATGTACACAATTTTATAAATAAGTAACGGTGAAATTGTAGTGAATAATTTATGTTCACTCTTATGCCACAATTGTAACTAACGTAATTAACTTAATTTAGGAAAGCTAGATCAACCTCTCCACTATTCCATCCAACCACAACACACACAAAATGCAAAAAAAATCAATTAGAGCGATGAGTAACGTTTAAGAGATAAGAGAAGGACAAGGGAGCTACTCTAGTTACATTGAAGATGTTTAAATCATCCCTATAATAGCAAGGAGGAAGATAGTAAAGATCTTTCTTTGTGTAGAACTAGAAGATTTATCGATGCAAAATCAGAGTTTCGACGCTGGCTAAAATCTGTTGTAAAAGTTTCTTACTAAGACTAGTTACACATGGTGTAAACACAAGTGTCATCAAAAGTTTGAATGTCGATAACTTACTACTGTTATAGAAAATAATGTTTTCTAGGACAGTTGTAATGATTTATTCAAAGTGAAATGAGAATATACTTTTACATGCAATAAATAAAAAATAAGTTGGGAATAAAATCATAAATACTTAGTCAAATAATAAATTGGGATAAAAAATTTCCAATGAAATTTTCATATACTACTCCAATGGCAGCGGGCGACACTACCAAATTTTGGTTGATTTCATCTTCATCATTTTTTAATATTTCTCATATTATCTTTATAAAAATTCAAGGTGGAGGAGTTGGATGTATTGAACAAGAAAAGGTCCAAGTTAATAATCGCCATTTATTCGTTGCCATGCATAAACTACGTACCACACCCAGATTACAGAAGATTTTATTTATTAGTTTAATTTGTACTTAGATACTTCAACAAATATGATATATTCCTATGTTTAGAGAGCATATCCACTTGTTCAACACCACCTAGCAAACTACAAAATACATGGGAAAATTAATGCTAAAATAAGGTATTTTGCATACATAACTAACCACCACAGAAGGACTCTTTCCTGTCTTTATCTGTCGTGCGATAGTTCACTATGACAAAAAAAAAAAAGTTTTACATAAGAAAAATTGCAAACCTTATTTTCGCCAGAAGTTAATCCACGTACGAATTCTGTACAGAGACAATAATTAGGTTCCACAACTTAACATTCAGTATATGCATGTCTAATTCATTCACTCCCTATCCATGTTTGTGCCGATAGCTCATGAGTTTGTTAAGAAAAACCTCGTGTCATTGAGTTTCTAGGGATAATATATCATGTAACGACTCTCCAATTTCACTCCTTGAAAGTTTTATGATAGTAAAACATCTAACTTTTGGTGGGACCGTTTTAATTGCGTGTGTGTTATTCAAATTTCATTTTATACAATCGACTCATTTAATTTATACTTTTGGTATCATTTAAATCGTCTTATCATAGATGAAAATTGAAAAATATGAATGTTAATGTCGCATAATTAAACAACATCGTTAATTTACGCGTTTATGTCTTTCTTTAATTAATAATATATTACATAGTATACTAATGAAGCTGTTATTTTCCAAGTGTTCTTTTTGTAAAATAATCTATGCACTCTATGGTATATCTTTACAATTGTCAACCTTTTTTTTCTTAACAAACCCATATCTTTATTAATATCCGAGTAATTGAGTTGGCCATTATCATAATTAATTATATTTCTTGCGTTTCCTCTCATCACAATCTTATTTTTCCTTTTTTTTTTTTTTTT